>OZ012739.1:266706054-266733554 GCA_963859935.3 Lathyrus sativus | reverse complement strand
CCTACTCCTACTCCTACTCCTACTCCTACTATTCCTTCTCCTTCTCCTACTCCTACTACTCCTTCTACTTCCCCTTCTCCTAGTCTCCTTTACCTACTACTTCTCCTTCTTCTTCTTCTAGTCCTCCTCCTTCTTCTCCTTCTACTCCTCCTCCTTCTTCTCCTTCTTCTTCTTCTTCTCAATATCCTTCTTCTTCTTCTACTTCTCCTCATCCTCCTCCTACTACTCCTACTACTCCTACTACTATTCCTCCTCCTCCTACTACTACTCCTACCACTACTACTACTACTACTACTACTACTGCTATTATTACTCCTACTACTCCTACTCCTACTCCTACTCCTACTCCTCTTAATCCTTCTCCTTCTACTTCTCCTTCTCCTACTTGTTGCACCCCAAAATTTGCCCAACCTTTTCTAACCTAGGTTTATGTTTCAATTGCATAGTCATTTGCATTGTCATCATGTACATAGTGTATTCATCTGCATTGCATAGCATGAGCAAGCTATCTTAATCAGGGGATCAAGTGCTATTCTTATCTTAAAGAGGCATATCCAAGGGTTTCATTCATATTCAAGACTACTCAGGTCATCAGGGAAGAATTTGGGCTTTGAAGAGTGGACAGGTGGATCAGTGAGTTCTCTCCTATCTTGAGGTTGTTTGGGGATCATCAGAGGGTGTATGAGCTATGAGCCAAGAGTATGAGGTGTGTATGGATGTTATGAAAAGCCTAAAGGATCATTTTTGAGAAGAGCCAAGTCATTGGAATGATTGCAAGAGCCTCAGTTGAAGTCAGTCAACTAGGGTTTGTCTGGGTCAACACTAGGTCAATCCTAGGTCAAAGACTTGTTTTGAAGGGCATCAAGGGGCATTTAAAGAATGTGGGATTCATTATTTGCTACATGGATATGGATATGATGTTGTGCTAAAGAAAAATCAAGAGGAGTCAAGGAGAAGAGGAGTTACCAAATTAGGGTTTCAGTGTAAAATCCCCTGATTTAGGTCAAACTTCAAAGCAGTGTAACTCAAGATGCAAGCTTCATATGAATTCTTGGTCCACATGAAACTTGTAGAGTATCTTCATAGATTTAATTTGAGTGGTGGAAGTCATCAGGATGATTTGTAGAACTCAAGTTATGGCTCTTGCAAGTTACAGGTCATCTGAGGACACTGAAATTTGTCTGTGAAAGTTGTCTGTCTTCCAAGCAACTTTTGACCTTCAAGGATATTTCAAATGGACTTTTGGCCAACATGAGAGTTGTTCCTTATTGTCTTAGCTTTATATAAAGGTATGGTATGCCTTCATATTATTTGTGGAACTCTACTTATGGTCTTGGCAAGCAAAGGGTATTTTGGTCATCTGAGAATTACAGGTCATTCTTAGCCTATGCCTAAAACTCATACAAAGGAGCTTAAAATGAAAAACTTTATAACATCAAAGTTGCTCAAAATGTCATTTTAAGTCTATAAAAGAAGTCATGGAATTTTGTAAATGCATAGAACAAGACTTGACCAAAGTTGGTGGAAAATGACCTAAAAAAGGCATATAACTTGAAAAAGTTCAAGTTGGAAAATGGTTTGAGAGATCTACAAATCCAAAATGGGTCATCCAATATACCAAATTGATTCCAAACAATATTTTGAAGACATTGGTTCAGCCACTTTTTTGAGTTAGGGCTTAAAAATGGGACTTGCTTTGTAATGTTGTTTCTTGCATCATAAGGCAACTTGGCAAAACTCCACACAAGGCAAGGAAGAGCTTGTTTTCCACACATACCATTTCAATATCTCATGAGGAGAGATTTTAACACAAGTTTAGAGGTTTGTATGCATGAGATGAGAGATATTCAAAGTGTCATTAAGTGAGATTTTCATGAACTTTCCACCACATTCTAGAATCATCCTAGAGGCATCCAGAAATTTCTAGATCTGTCCATCATCATCTATATAATGAGTGTGAATCATTAGTGCAAAAGGTTGGTGAAAAGAGAGAGAGAAGAGAGAGAATTCCATTGTTGCTTCCATTGTAAGAAAGTGTGAAAATCTTCAATCTACACCAATTCTGTTCATTCTTTTTCTTCATCCATCATCCATTGAAGATAGTGAGTGCATCCAAGCAAGCTCAGAGGTACATCAATGGAGGATTGAAGCTCTAAGGTGGAGATTGCAAAGATCCATATCAGATTCGAATCTCACAATCCAAGCACTTTTCTTCCAACTTTTTGCAAACAGAAGCCATAGCATCAAGCAAGGACCACTCTTGAAGGATTACAAGCATTGAATCCATCTGTAACCACCTCTGCCATAGCTATTAAGCAGGTTGGTGATTTCATTTCTATCTCCATAATTAGGTGTTGTTAGATTACATTATTAGTGTAAAAGTGTTAGGTTTAGGTAGATGAACATGTGCACAATCTGTTATGGCCATTAGAGAAGGTTTGATTCATGGCAGTGCAACTTTCAAGACCAAGAACTCTCAACCTAGGGCGTATTAATGTTAGCTTTTTAGCTTAGAGTGCTCAGCATAATCCATAGATCATTCTAGGGTAGTTTGAGCAAGAACCATAACCATGCATATCAGGTGCAATTTTTGGTGCCCTAAGGTTCCAGCTATCGGGTTGAATCATGGACTGAGTTTTAGAAAAATCCAAGTGAAGGATCTTGTAGAGGGCTTTGAGTAGGCCATTTTTGGTTTTGGGATCGAGGAATTTGGTTGAGTGAGGAGAGAGATCGAAGCTGTGGAAGTTCGTGCATGGAGAAGGGAATTCTGAAAACCCTAGCTTCATGTTGGGGACGATGATCAATGGCCGTGGGATCATTTCCAAGTTTTGACTTATTACACTAATCCAATGGATGATGTTTAAAGCTGAGAAGCGGAGGGAAAGATTGAAGTGAAACGATGCGTTTCACTTAAACGCAATTCTGGGCCTAAATCCAAGAGCGCTATCCCCACCCCTTTTGATAAGCCCAATTAAAATGAACTGAAATTGATTGCTAAATGCACCGAGAGTTTGTTTTTTTTTCTTTTATTTTTTCAATTGATTTTCTGATGCATACTGGGCTTAACGTTTTTGATATTCGCGCCTCCCACTTCCCAGGCCCATCAAGATATGAACTAGGCGCATCTGCTTATGGCACCCCCTCCCCATTTTATTTCATTTTTGTGTTTTTTAATTCTTTAATATTTTTAGCATCTTTAAAAATCCATATAAAATTGAAAAAAGCATGTTTTTAATTGGTTCTTTTTGTGGTAGATTCATAACTTTGTTAAGAAAAATATCCAATAATAAAAATAGCATTTTATTTTGTTTTAATATTTTTTGTGCATTTTTCCTTTAAATAGCTTTTTAATGGATTTAGTTTGGTACTTAATTTTGTCGATTTTAGATCTAATAGTTCCCTTTAGATTTAGGGTCCATTCTTTTTAGGGTGATTAGCTTAGAACTTCAACTTGTATATAGGATTTAATTCATATTTTTAGGATTAACTTTTAGGTGATTTGATTAGGTGAGATTAGAGTGATTAAAATTAGGGTTTTAAGTGTACATAGGTGAGATAGATTAATTCTTTTAGGAATTTTGATTTGATTTTGGGGTATGGGACTATAGGGGTTATGGGTAGATGATAGATCCCTTAGAAAATATTAGGATTCCCCTACTGCTATTAGTATATTGCTTATATTTGATTGACTGTGTGGTGTGCCCTCTTTAGGGTTACTTTTTTGTCTGTGTGTGGGGTATTGGGTTTGTTTGGGACTTGTGGTTTGAGCTGAAGACTGTGATGATGAAGCCCATTTGAAGATTAGAGAATGAAGACCAACCTCCAGGGTGATGAGGAGTATCTCTTGCTGGCAGCTGTTGAAGTTTCTAGGATCTAGGAGTTAGGCAGAGCCCTAGAGTAGAAAACTTGATTCTCAAACATGGAAGATCTTGATTGCCTCCATCCTTCTCTGTGATGCAGAGTCTCTCTAAGACACTCACCCCCTTCCTTTGGAAGGCTTGGTGCTAATGTCTAAGGGATAGAACTCTTGAGAGAAATATTCTTTGTGTTGATAGCAGTATGTTTGCCACCCTTGGTGGTCAACTAATTGCTTAACACCCAGTTTATCCTTGTGATTGATTCCTCAGCTTGGAGATTAGGACTTGAAGAAAAGCCATTGAAGCTGTGAAGATAAAGAATGATGCCTGCTTAAAGCCTGAAGTTGGTTGCTGATGCTGATGAAGACTGCTTTGCTGTTTAGTTTTAGCTGTTTATTTCTTGATGTATTGTGTGAATTTCCCGGAATGTATTGTTTGTTGTTTAACTTGTTGGGTTGAAAGTGAATTCTGTTCACTTTTGCCTATTGTTTTCCAGGTTCGAGGTTGAGTGGGACTCCCTTGCCTCGCTTGTATTGTTGCATCCATGCATTTTACTGCTTTATTGTATATATTTGTTGTTTCTGTTTATCCCTTAGGATCTCTGTTTCTCTCTGCGCAAGAGAGGAACATGATAGACGTTAGGTCTTAACCCATGCATGATAACATTAGGGTAGATTTTATCCCCTTTTTCACCACGAGGATTTGTAGAGTGTCGTCTCTTCTTTCTCAAAAATAACAGAAAATTACTAATAAAGGTTATAACAGAGATTAATTCATTTCTTCCGTCAAAAGATTTGAACAGACATCAACCTTTTTGCAATAAGAAAACCCTTGTTTAAGGTGAGATTTTTCATAAAAGACACTTGAACAGCTTGTGTCGTGCGTAGCCCGAACTACGTTTGCTCTGATCTTCCATGCAGTGTGGAAGTACGTAGGCATAGGATGCGATATCCTAGCGAGCAACCTTCCCCACCTTCACCCGTAGTTAGGCGAACTACGTTGACTCTGATTTCTCGTTCCAGACGGGAATACGTAGGCATAAAGTGCGATGCTTTACCGAGTCATGTTTTCTTTTCTTTTCAGACCTCATCCTTTAGTTTAGGTAGAAGTGTAATCCGTACAAACCAAGCAAGCGTGGATCCCATCGAGTACGATGGACGTGAGGGGTGCTAATACCTTCCCCTTGCGTAACCGACTCCCGAATCCAGGTTTTGGTTGCGATGACCATACCTTTTCCCGTCTTTGCGTTAGGTTTACTTCGAGCGTTTCCTTTCCCTCCTTGGGATAAATAACGCACGGTGGCGACTCTTCTGTCAGCCGGTGCCGATTTTCGCAGTAGCGACAGCTGGTGACTCTGCTGGGGATCCAATGTCCCCTGGCTGCTAAGGACTGCGATAGTTCCTTATGCATTTGGGATCCAACGTCCCTTAAGAGAGTCAATCCTAGCGCTTGTTTGCCCGTCGAGGATTTTGTATGGATTTACATTTTTGTATTTACATTTCAGCACTTTATTATCATTATTATTGCTGTGGGTTTGATGGGGTGTTCCATTATTGAGAGATAAGCCGAACCTGGGCTTGAGTGCACCTAGACTTAGAGTAGAGATTAGTGGGCGCGCACGTGCTTTTCATGTCCTAGTGTCCCGCGAAATCTACACTCAGACGAGGTTCTTCTGGTTGGCCTCCTGTCCTGCCCTTTGGGTGGCTCGGGTTGCTGGTTAGTTGGATTGTCGACTCTGGGGACCGATCATTTGGAAGTTGGCTAAGTGAGGCCTCTTCAGGATTTGATGATGCCACTCCTTCTGGGAATCGTATCATCAACCTTGAAAGTCTGTGACACCGACGACCGCATAGGATGCCGTACCTTTGTCAGTTGCTAGGACACCTACCTGTGAGAGGGTTTGGGGTTATGCAGGTAACTAGACCTTCAGATACCGGTTATTTCTTGATTAGAGATCCTGGGTATTTATGAATAGTTGTGAGGTCTATCAGAGACCAGTCAGAGTTTTGATTGGAGGTCTACCAGAGACCAGTCAGGGTTATGGTTTGAGGTCTGTCAGAGACCAGTTGGAGTTATGTTATGGGTCTATCAGAGACCAATGTTGGAGCTTTGTATTGGGTCTATCTGAGACCAGGGTTTGAGGAATTTTGGAAGGTCTATTTGAGATTTTTGATATGGTTCAGGCTTCTCAGCTATAGCACTTGGTCCCTGTTGCATGTTGTTTGCATTGCATTGTTTGCATAATCATTATCATTGCATCCCATTAACGTGTGTCTGTGCTGCAGGTGCATTTGCATATCCCCCGGTTCTGAGTATTGATCATGGCTGGTTTGAGGATGACAGTTGCCTATAAGCTACCTATTCCTGATATTACTCCACTCCTGGGTCTGATTTCTCTAGCAGATGAGGATGTCCGTAGAAGCTTCAGGCAGAGTTACGGACGGCTGTTGAGTTTGGTTCGTAAATCCACTGATGATGAATTGAATGGGCTGTACACCTTGATGCAATTCTATGACCCGACTTTGAGGTGTTTCACATTTGCTGACTTCATCTTGGGGCCTACCATGGAGGAGTATGTAGAGTTTATTGAGCTGCCGGTGCAGAATGCGGTTCCTTTTATTCACTCTGCCGCTGAGCCCAAGTTGGAGGACCTAGCTAAGGCCTTGCACATGAATGCTTCTGAGCTGTTGATAACTTCTTGGCGAGGGGTTCCCGGTTTCTCTCTCCAGTTTCTGGTTGGTAAGGCTCAAGAGTACGCCAAGAATGGATGTTGGGTGGTCTTTAACGCTATTTTGGCTCTATGCATTTATGGGACAGTGTTGTTTCAAAATTTCCCAAACTTCGTGGACATGGATGCATTTCATTTATTTGCTGTTGGCAACCCGGTACCCACACTGATCGGGGACTTCTACCATTCGATGCACTACAGAAATGAGAACAGAAGAGGCAAGAACGTCTCTTGTTGCGTGCCTTTGTTGTACATGTGGTTTAAGAGCCATCTTCCCCTGAAGGGACCTTTTGTGGATAGTGCAACTACAGTTGACTGGCCAGAGCGTATGATGAGGTTGTCTTCTAAAGACATTGAGTGGTTTGACCGAGACTTGTTGGGGTCTGAGCTTATTTTCAGTTGTTCTGGGTATCCTAATGTTCCATTGATAGGAAGGAAGGGGTGCATCAACTACAACCCATCTTTGTTTGTCCGCCAGTTTGGATATGCGTTGAAGAACCCACCCCAGGAGGAAGAAGTACAAGAATCTCTGTACTTCACCGGTGATTTGAGTGGAGAGCTACTAGCCAAGCTTCGGCATGCCTAGCCGCGTATTAACAGAAAGGGGAAACCACTGTTGGGGAAGAATGATTGTCAGGCATATGCACCTTACAAAGTTTGGATCCGAGAGAGAGCCAAACAGTTACTGATGCCATTTCCAGCTGCTCCGGTCCCTATTCATATTCCGGAAGAAGAACCAACCACTGTCACTATGGAGGTCTACGAGCAAGTTGTGAAGGAAAAGGAAGCCTTGATGAAGATTAATGAAGAGTTAGAGAAGGAGCTAGCTCAGATGCGGAGTGAGAAGAATAAGGCTGTACGTTCTTTCCAACAGCAGATCGAACTAGTGAACAGGCTAGGTGCTGAGTTGACTGAGGAGAAGAAGAAGCGCGAACGGCTAGGTCAAGAATTCAGGAGTTCCCATGACATGTTGGAGTCCAAAAAGAAAGCGCTCGACGCCGCTCACCGAGAAATCTCTTCTTGTAATAAGACATGGAATGCTACGCTGACCAACAACAAGAAGAGGGAAGATAAATTGAAGCAGCGAATTTCTGACCTCGAAGAGCAGTTGAAGGCCAGCATTGAGAAGCATGAAGAAGAGGTAATGGCCAGGTATAGTCTCCAGAATGCTTTGAACAAAGCCATCGAAGGCAGGAACGAAGCTGTGTCTCAGAAGCGGAAGCTAGAGGATCGCTTCGGAGAAGGGGCATGGGAGGAAACCGCTGGTGACGTGCGACGTGTTCTCAAGAGAAGAAACCAACTTGTTGAAGGGCTGCTTACCCGACCAAGTCATCCAGAGACCAAGAAGTTAATAGAAGAGTATCAGGCTTATGGGAGTACTTGATCTTTTCATGTATTAACTTGTATGCTTTATTTGCATTTGTGCTGACCATCACCAGGATTCTTGGTTGAGGTCATGCCGTCTTATTATACTCTCAGTGATATTGTATTCTTGGATTTCTCTGCAATATACGAGGTTTTCTTTGATTCGGCTCCAATCACTGTCTCGCTAGCACTGTCACTGCACTGGCACAATCACACTAGAATCGGGGAATGATAATCCCTAATGCACAGACACATACTGCATCTTGCATACATACTCATATTTGCATTACAGGTTTGTGATTCGTGTATCTTATCTCCTGCATCTTTAATTCAGGTATTTTCAGGATTGCAGAAAAGCGGGTCCACCGTTACTCTACAAGGATTAACCAAAAGAAGATCATGGACAACGTGCAGAGTGAAATGCAAGAGATGCGTGACAGGATGGCCCTGCTCATGCAAACCATGGAGACTATCGCCAAGGGACAAGAGCAGCTGCAGAATCTGGTTCAACCGATAGTCGCACGAGCTGAAAACAACGGGACACCGCATGGTGAGAATATTGCTGCTTCTCCCCGAGTTGAGAATCGTCAAAGTGCTGATGCTGTTCCGGTAACCGGTTTGAATGCTGGAGAAACTGGTCCTGTAGGTGGAGGCGGGAACACCGGTAATATGAATGTCAATGCAGATACTGTTGGGGTATTTGTGGGCAATGTCAATCAGGGTTTTAATGGAGGCGTTGAGAATATCGGAATGAATGGTATTAATGGTAACCAGGGCTTCAATGGTGTGAACATGGGGTATGGCAGCGTGGCTGGCGCCAAAGCTGGGTTTGGTGGCTATGGTAATCTTGGATACGGAAATGGTGCATACTACGCTCAAGAGATGGGTAATCTGAGGTATGACCCCAGGTACGTCCAAACGGGTCCGGGCCGCGATGCAGATTATGTTGGATATGATGTAGTACCTCGCTGGGAGGATCGCCAGGAGGATGTGTTTTCTGGTCAGAATGAAGGCTATGAAAGAGCCAGGGATGACAACCATCGGATGAGATTGCTAGAAGAGAAAGTGAATGGATTGGCCAGCCAGAATGCTCTTGGGCTGGACATGTCAAATATGGGGTTAGTCCCAGGGTTGAGGGTACCTCTGAAATTCAAAGCGCCGTCATTTGATAAGTACAAAGGGGATACATGCCCTAGGGTGCATGTGCGCGCATTTTACAGGCGTATGTCTGCGTATTCTGAGGATGAAAAGATGCTAATGCACTTCTTCCAGGATAGCCTGTCAGGGCTATCGATGGAGTGGTACATGAGCTTGGAGCCTACTCAGATCAGGAGTTGGAAAGAGTTGGCAGAAGCTTTTGTTCGACATTATTAGTATAATAGTGATCTCGCCCCTAATCGAGTCCAGTTGCAAAACATGTCTCAAAAGTCTAGCGAGAGCTTTAAAGAATACGCCCAGAGATTGCGAGATCTGGCTGCTAGGGTGCATCCTCCAATGGTGGAGCGTGAAATGATGGATATGTTCATAGGAACTTTCTCTAGAATGTACTATGATCGGCTGCTCAATTTTTCGATGAGTACCTTCTCTGAGTTGATTTTGATGGGGGAGCGCATTGAAAACGGGGTGAAGATTGGTAAAATTCAAGCGGGTGAGTCCAGTTCCACCGGAGGTAATAAGAAGACGTTTGGTGGTAAACGGCAGGGCGATACTAATGTTATGTACAATGCTCGACGAAAGAATAAAAGTCAGAACTGGCGTCAGCAGTCGCAAGTTGCAAGTGTAACTATTCTAGGGCCTTCTCAGCAGCAGAGACAACCACCACAGCAGCAGGCTCAGCAGCAGCCTAATAATAATCAGCGCAGACTTCAGAACCCACAACCGAGGAGGGTATTTGAAGTGCCGCCGGTATCCTATGCAGAACTCCTTCAAACTTTGTTGAAATTGCAGCTAGTCGAGAAGAGGACTTTAGCACCACCAACTGGACAACCGCCAGTCGGATACGATGTTAATGAGCACTGTGACTTCCATTCGGGTGCACCAGGGCACAATATTGAAAATTGCCTAGCTTTCAAGCATAAAGTACAGGATTTGCTTGACAGTATGACTATTAACTTTGGGAAGGAAGGTCCCAATATCACGCAGCAGCCAATGCCCAAGCATGGTGGGGCTGGGGCCAATGCAATCATGTTATATGATGAGTTGAACTTGGTTTCAGAAGTGAGCGAGATGAAAACCCCTTTGAGTTACGTGAAGCAGCGCCTATTGAAAGGAGGTGTCTATCCCGGTTGCAGCGAAGAGTGTGTTGACTGTTTGATTCAACCTCGGGGCTGTGAGAGGTTGAAGAAGGGAGTTCAAAGTTTGATTGATGAAGGAATTTTGCAGTTTGACAGGGCTGTGGGGCGAGAGAAGTCTGTTGAGACAGAATCTGAGAAAGAGCGTAGGGAGATTGCTACAATCACTATTCCGTTCAAATCAGTGACAATTTCGGCATCATCGAAAAGGCCGACCATTACTATTGCCAAGGCTAAGCCAGTCCCTTTTGAAAGCACAAAAGCAGTCCCGTGGAGTTATGGTGCTGAGGTGTATTGTAATGGGGAAAAGATTGACTTGAATGATTCGCCTGCGGGATCCGTTGATAACATAGTGGGAGCGGGTGGTATAACCCGCAGCGGGAGAATTTTCACTTCACCTGAGGTTGAAGCAGAGAGGCTTGCTAGGGGTAAGAACAAAGTTGTTGAGGGGGAATCTTCGGGGAGTAAAGAGAAAGAGCCGATAACCAAAGATGTGGAAGAATTCATGAGGTTGATCCGCAAAAGTGATTACAAGATTGTAGATCACCTGCAGCAGACCCCGTCAAAGATCTCCATATTATCGCTATTATTGTGTTCGGAGGCGCATAGAAACGCCCTGTTGAAAGTACTTGAGACATCTTTCGTGCCGCAAGAGATTTCAGTTAATCAGCTAGAGGGAGTTATGGCACACGTTAACGCCGGGAATGGACTGGGATTCACGGATTTTGACTTAACGCCTAGAGGGCGCGATCATAATAATGCTTTGCACATCTCTATCGAATGCCAGGGCACTATTCTATCCCATGTGCTGGTGGACACTAGGTCCTCGTTGAATGTGTTACCAAAGAAAGCCCTGTTGAAATTAGATACCCGTGGGTTGTTGTGCACCCCTAGTGATTTGGTGGTGTGGGCCTTTGACGGAACCAGGAGGTCAGTATTCGGGTCAATAACGTTACCCATTCAGGTAGGTCCGGGGGTGTTCGATATAGTGTTTTACATCATGGACATTCAGCCTGCTTATAGCTGTTTGATTGGGAGACCTTGGATTCATGCCGCTGGGGCAGTGACTTCTACGCTCCATCAGAAGCTGAAATATATGGTTGAGGGGAGTATTGTGACGGTGTGTGGCGAAGAGGATATCTTAGTCAGTCATTTATCTTCTTTCAAGTACGTGGAGGTAGATGGAGAGGTTCATGAAACGCTGTGTCAGGCGTTTGAAGGGGTGAAGGTTAAAGAAGAGGCTCCGTTCAAGAGTGAAGAGCCAGAGGTGGCCGTCTCCTCATATAAAGAAGCCAAGGCGCTGGTACAAGCAGGAGAGACTCAGAAGTGGGGGCAGATTCTGGACATTCCAGTGAAGCAAGACAAATATGGCTTGGGGTACCACCCATCTCCCTCGCAGAGTGCGCCTAAGTACAAGGGACCTGTCGTGTTCACGCCCGGAGGAGTTAGCTTCGAAAGGATTAATGCCGTGTATGATACGGAGGAAGTGGATAACGATTGCAACATGGACTCATGGATTCGACCCAGCACGCCGGGGCAAAGCCTATGCAACTGGTCCATCCAGGACGTCATCCAAGTCACCAAACAATAATGCATTGTTTTTTTCCAATCATTGTATGATCACATGCCTTGCCGGGGGCATCGTTGATTTTATCTTAGGGCCTAACTGTTTACCTGTATGTTTGCATGATCAATAAATGACGGCGTTTTTACATTCAAATGTTGTGATCCTTTTCTTTCTGTTTTATTTTTCAATAAAATGGCAGGATGGTTATGCATTTTGCTTGTACATCATTTTTGAAGCACTTAACCGTTTCCCTTGCAGGATTCATGAATTTTCAGATGACACCGACCAAAAACTTCCTATGACTCGTTTAGACTTCGAGCATCCGATCTTCCAAGCTGAGGGGGAGATTGTGGAGGATAGTGACTTACCAGAAGAGCTTAGTCGGTTATTGAAGCAAGAGGAGAGAGTCATTCTGCCTCACCAGGAAGAGATTGATATTGTCAACTTGGGGTCTGAAGAATGCGTCAGGAATATCCGTATAGGGGCTGCGTTGCAAGAGGATATCAAGCGAGAGCTTATTGAGATGCTGCGTGAATACAGTGATATATTTTCTTGGTCCTATGAGGACATGCCGGGTTTGGACACTGATATGATTGTTCATCGTCTGCCGTTGAAGGAAGATTGCCCGCCTGTGAAGCATAAACTCAGAAGGACTCGGCCCGACATGGCTGTAAAGATAAAGGAAGAAGTGCAGAAGCAATGGGATGCTGGATTCCTGGCTGTTACCACTTATCCGACTTGGGTCGCTAATATCGTGCCTGTGCCAAAGAAAGATGGCAAGGTTCGAATGTGTGTTTATTATAGGGATCTAAACAAGGCGAGCCCGAAAGATGATTTCCCGCTGCCACATATTGACGTGTTAGTTGACAACACAGCTCAGTTTTCGGTATTCTCCTTCATGGATGGATTTTCGGGGTACAACCAGATCAAAATGGCTCCGGAGGATATGGAAAAAACAACCTTTATCACCCCGTGGGGAACCTTCTGTTATAAGGTGATGCCCTTTGGTTTGAAAAATGCTGGGGCAACGTACCAGCGGGCTATGACAACGCTTTTTCACGACATGATGCATAGAGAGATTGAGGTGTATGTCAATGACATGATTGCCAAGTCTCAAACAGAGGAAGAACATCTGGTTAATCTGCTGAAGTTGTTCAAGAGGCTGAGGAAGTTCAGGCTGAGGCTGAATCCGAACAAATGTACCTTCGGAGTGAGATCCGGGAAGCTACTGGGGTTCATTGTGAGCAAGAAAGGAATCGAGGTCGATCCTGCAAAAATAAAAGCTATTCAAGAGATGCCAGCACCGAGAATAGAAAAAGAAGTCTGTGGATTCTTAGGGAGGTTGAATTACATTGCTAGGTTCATCTCTCACCTAACGACCACGTGTGAACCATTATTTAAGTTGTTAAAGAAAGATCAAGCGGTGGTCTGGAACGAAAATTGCCAAAGGGCATTTGAAAAGATAAAAGAATACTTGCAGGAACCTCCGGTGTTGATACCCCCAGTAGCGGGACGACCACTGATTATGTACTTGACGGTTCTGGAGAACAGTATGGGTTGTGTTCTCGGTCAACATGACGAGACAGGGCGGAAAGAGCATGCAATTTACTACTTGAGTAAAAAGTTCACGGATTGTGAATCTCGATACTCCATGCTCGAAAAGACGTGTTGTACATTGGCGTGGGCTGCCAAACGTCTAAGACAGTACATGCTAAATCATACAACCATGCTGATATCTAAGATGGATCCGATCAAATATGTGTTTGAGAAGCAAGCGCTCTCTGGAAGGATTGCTAGATGGCAGATGGTATTGACAGAATACGACATCCAGTATGTTTCCAAGAAGGCCATTAAGGGAAGTGTTCTGTCCGAATATCTCGCCGAACAGCCAATTGAGGATTATCAGCCTATGAAGTTTGAGTTTCCTGATGAGGACATAATGTACTTGAAGGCTAAAGATTGTGATGAGCCGTTGCCTGGTGAAGGTCCTGAGCGGAGTTCCCAGTGGCAAATGATTTTTGATGGGGCTGTCAATTCGTACGGTAGCGGGATCGGGGCAATCATCACAACTCCCCACGGGTCGCACATCCCGTTCACGGCCAAATTGACTTTTTCAGTGACGAATAATGAAGCCGAGTATGAAGCTTGCATTATGGGGTTGGAGGAGGCTATCGATATGAGGATTAAGAATCTGGACGTATATGGGGATTCAGCGTTGGTTGTGAATCAGATTAAGGGAGAGTGGGAGACGCGCCAACCTAATCTGGTGCCGTACATGAATTATGCGAGAAGGTTGCTACCTTTCTTCGATAGGGTGGAGTTCCATCATGTACCTCGGGCGGAGAATCAAATGGCGGACGCCCTTGCAACGTTATCCTCGATGTATAAAGTCAACCGCTGGAACGAGGCTCCCAGCATTGTCATCTCTCGCCTTGATAGGCCGGCCTTTGTGTTTGCAATTGATGGAGCATCTGACGGTAAATCTTGGTACTTCGATATACAGAATTTCCTGAGGAATAAGGAATATCCGGCTGGGGCATCCAGTCGTGATCAGAAGACTCTAAGGAGATTAGCAGTCAACTTCTATCTGAATCCCGACGGCGTTTTGTGTAGAAGGAATCATAATTTGGTACTCCTCCGGTGCGTAGACGAGAAGGAAGCCAATTTGCTCATGGAAGAGGTCCATGAGGGAACTTTTGGTACCCATGCTGGTGGGCATGCTATGACCCGAAAGTTGTTGCGAGCGGGGTATTATTGGTTGACGATGGAAACTGACTGTTTCAAGTTTGCCAAGCGGTGTCACAAGTGCCAGATCTATGCTGATAAGATCCATGTGCCACCCAGTCCACTGAACGTTATGGCTTCACCGTGGCCATTCTCCATGTGGGGAATTGATATGATCGGCAAGATTGAGCCTACTGCTTCTAATGGGCATCACTTCATTCTGGTTGCGATCGATTACTTCACCAAGTGGGTGGAAGCAGCATCTTACGCCAATGTGACGAAGCAGGTGGTGGCCAGATTTATCAAGAGGGATATAATTTGCCGATACGGTATTCCTGAGCGAATCATTACTGATAATGGTTCGAATTTGAACAACAAGATGATGAAAGATCTGTGTCAGGATTTCAAGATCGAGCATCACAACTCTTCTCATTACCGACCCAAGATGAATGGCGCCGTTGAAGCGGCCAACAAGAACATAAAGAAAATTGTTCAGAAGATGGTGGTAACGTATAAGGATTGGCATGAGATGCTGCCATTCGCTTTGCACGGTTATCGTACTACACTGCGTACATCAACCGGGGCAACACCGTTCTCACTAGTATATGGCATGGAGGTTGTCCTGCCATTGGAGGTTGAGATAACATCTTTGAGGGTTTTGCTTGATGTTAAGCTGAACGAGGCAGAATGGGTGAGAAGTAGATTGAATCAGCTGAGTTTGATAGATGAGAAGAGACTGGCATCCATTGCGCATGGTAGGCTGTATCAGAGCCGGATGAAGAAAGCGTTCGACAAGAAGATTCGACTTCGAAGCTCTCAGACGGGTGATCTTGTGCTGAAGAAGATTCTCCCACCACAATCGGATCACAGGGGCAAATGGACTCCCAATTATGAAGGTCCATACGTCGTGAGAAAGGTCTTCTCCGGAGGAGCCTTATTGTTATCCACCATGGATGGTGAAGACTTTTCGTCCCCTGTGAACTCGGACGCAGTTAAAAAATACTTTGCTTAAAATTGACCCGCTGGACAGTAAAAAGAGAGTCCAGGCAAAAATGGGGCATCCTGGCGAACCGAAAAACAGAATAAAAAGGTTCGGGCAAAAGTTAGGGATATAATTGAAAAAATGTACACCCGCGAAGTCGAAAACCTACACTGGGCGGCTTCGGCAAAAAAGGGTATCCCGGTGAATCGAAAACCCGCAAAGGGCGATTCACGCAAAAGTTAGGGATTTAAGAAGCAAATGACTGCGGTCCTAGTTTGATTGTTAGCGGTTTGGGAGCATCTGGGGGTCAATTATCCAAAGCAATTTCTTCCGAAGACAGAGATCAGGAAAGCGTCAGAGTCCGACGAGTCATAGGAGGATCGGTTCATGGTGTTCGTCTGTAACACGTTGCCGACATGTGTACAAATTTTATTCTGTATATTTGTATACTTCTGCATTTTGTTTATGTGTGACTACCTCTTTTCAGGAGTTGCATCTGATGTACAGATCTTGCCTATTCTCAGGTCGTTATCAATAAAGTGTTTTATTCAGTACAATGTGTGACTTTGGTTTTAATTTTTTACAGTTTTGTTTGTAAAAAACGCCGATGTTTTTTGATAAACTTACATGCGTGTAAACAGGCGGGCCTCGGCCGATGATTGTTAAAACCAAAAAATTACCTGAATGGTTGTCATGGGTGATTACCAAGATGTTTCTTTTTTGCATAGATTGCCTTGTGTTTGCTTGTTGACTTTTCCAGGTATTCAAAAGCTCGCAAAGTTCCCCGCCAGAGTCCATGGCAGGCTGGTACCCTCTCCAGAGGTTGAATGTTGTGTCTTCTTCCCCAGTGAAGTCGCCCCAGGCAAAATTGAATGTTGTCTTCCCAGGAGAGCGGAGATTGCGTCGAAGGAAAAGCAATGTATCCTCAGTAGATCAGAATTAGCTTATCAAGCAGAGCAGAGTCTTCTCCAGTGAAGGTCGAGACAAATGTGATTAACTCCCCAGAGAGTTCTTGTGCAGTGCAAATCAAAATGTGTAGTTCAATCCCCAGCTCAGTGATAGCAGGATGAGTTTCCCCAGCTCAGTGATAGCAGGATGAGTTTTCCCAGCTCAGTGGTAGCAGGATGGGTTCCCCACAGAGTATAACCAAGTGGTTGAAGCTGTTGAAAGGAGTGTTCCCAAGCAGGATTGCCTTTCTTTCCCCAGCATGTCATTTTTCCTCGTCAGGAGGATCAATCTCAGCAGTGTTTAAAGTTCGAGTTCGTAAGCTACTCCCCAGCAGGATGGTCATCCCCAGCGGAGTTAGTTCACCTTATCAACATTTATTTTGTTGGAAGGGTATCGGTAGTGTTCCGGTCATCCCCGGCGGATCCAGTGTGTCTTCAGCATTTATTTTGCTGAAGTAACTCTTCGCATAAGCATGCATCATAAGCATTTGCAATTTTACCCGAGTACGTAGCATTTCCATGCCGTGTGGAAGCATTACGTCATTATCAAACGTGCATTTTTAAAACATAAGCCAGGTGGTTACTTCTGCAGTTTCAGACATGTTATTCCTTGCCGATAAGCGAAATCGTGGTTTCAGGAAGATGTAGGTTCTGTGGTCAAAGTATGCAGTGATCGTATTTTGTCCCATCTACGGGGTTCATATTGTAAGGCACGCAGCGATCGTGTTGATTTTGAGATGTGATTTTGTGGCCCAAGTATGCAGTGTTCGCATTTGTAACATATATGGGGTTCATGTTATATGACACGCAGTGATCGTGTTGATCCTGGTATGTGTATCTGTGGTCGAATAGCGCAGTGATCGTATTCGTCCCGATCTGAGAAGATTGTTTTATAAGGCACGCAGTGGTCGTGTTGGTATCATCTCGGGGTTTTATTGAGCAGGACGCGCAGTGATCGTGTTCCCTCCAATCAAGAGGGCCGTGGCATGAAACGCGAAGTGATCGCGTTTACCCTATGTGTGATTGGAATATGCAGTGATCGTATTCATCCAGTTATGTGGGTTAGTTGAGACACACAGCACGCAGTGATCGTGTCTTCTCCAGTCAAGAGAATTGTGGCTCAGAACGTGCAGTGATCACGTTCAAACACGCAGTGATCGTGTCCAAGATACACAGAGACCGTATTCATATGGCACGTAGTGATCGTGTTGATAGTATCATGGGAACTCGTAATGCGGAGCACGCAGTGATCGTGGTTATCGTATCAGTTAGGGTTTGTTGGTCGAGATGCGCAGTGATCGTATTCGCCCTGTTGCAGCACACGCAGTGATCGTGTTCATCATATTGGTGGTTGAAGTACGCAGTGAACGTGTTCGCCCCTTCTATGTGGATTTATTTCGTCTGGCGCACAGTGATCGTGTTCACCTCATCCGGTTGGATTTATGGTCGAAGTAATTTTGGTTGTAACGCAGCACGCAGTGATCGTGTTTATCCCATTATATGGCTTTGTGTGTGACGTCGGACAGCACGCAGTGATCGTGTTCGTCGTATTCGTCCCTTTAGGTGATGTTGTTTGTGATACATGCAGTGATCGTGTTCGTCATGGCATATTCCCCTAGCAGAGTTGCTTGGTCAAGCATTTCTCTTTCTCCCTAGCCGAGTCCTTTCTCCGAGTGCTGTGGGGACGGCATGACGTATATTTTTGGGTGGTTACCCACAGTTACCCCATGGCGCTACTGCGAAAATCGGCGCCGGCTGAACAGAAGAGTCGCCACCGTGCGTTATTTATCCCACGGGAGGGAAAGGAAACGCTCAGAGTAAACCTTGCACAACACGGGAAAGGTATGGTCATCGCAACCAAAACCTGGATTCGGGAGTCGGTTACGCAAGGGGAAGGTATTAGCACCCCTCACGTCCGTCGTACTCGACGGGATCCACGCTTGTTTTCGGGTATGGATTGTTATTCTATCTAAACTATAGGTCAAGGGTTAAAAAAGAAAATAAAATGAAAGTAAAAATGACTCGGCAAAGTATCGCACTTTATGCCTACGTATTCTCGCCTGGAACGAGAAATCAGAGTCAACGTAGTTCGCCTACCTACTGGAAAGGAGGGGAAGGTTGCTCGCTAGGATATAGCATCCTATGCCTACGTACTTTCATACAGCATGAAAGATCAGAGCAAACGTAGTTCGGGCCACGGAAGACACAAGCTTGTCTTGGTTAATTTTATTCCTTCTGAAAAAGGTTTTCTGATCAACAGTCCCAGCGGACAAAAATGACGCTTTGATGAGTTCACATTCTTTTACGGAAGAAGTGTCTTTTATTGTGTTTGAAATCTTTATATGTTTTTCTGTTTATTTTGAGAAAGAAAGAGACAGAACTCTAACCTACGGTTGCGAAGGGAAACAAACTAACCTAATGTTATCATGCATGGGTTAAGACCTAGTGTCTATCATGCTCCTCTCTTGCACAGAGAGAAACAGAGATCCTACGGGATAGGCAGAAACAGAAACAATACCAGATATATACAGTAAAGCAGTAAAATGCATGGATGCAACAGCACAAGCGAGGCAAGGGAGTCCCACTCAACCTCGAACCTAGAAAACAATAGGCAAAAGTGAACAGACTTCACTTTCAACCCAGCAGGGTAGACAGCAAACAATACAGTCCAGCAAACCAATCAATACATCAAGAAATGAAATACAACAGCAAAAGAAACAGCGTCAGCAACTCTGACTCAACAACTGACTTCAAGCAATCTCCAATCAGCTACAGGCTTCAACAAGCATCAATCTCCATCTTCATGACCTTCAGGCAAGGGCTTTGATCATCTGTCTTCTATCTGCAATGGCTTTTCTTCAAGCTCAAACCTCCAGGATGAGGGATTAGTCACAAGAGAGAATTGGGTGTTAAGCAATCAGTTGACTACCAAAGGTGGTGAACAGACTGCTTCTAACACAAAGAGACATTTTCTCTCAAGAGTTCTATCTCATAGACACTGTCACCAAGCCTTCCAAGGGAAGGGGGTGAGTGTCTTAGAGAGACTCTGAATCACAGAGAAGGACGGATGCAGACAAGGCAATCCATGTTTGAGAAACAAGCTTTCTAATCTAGAGCTCTGCCTAGCTCCTAAACCCTAGTCTCCTCAGCAGCTGCTAGCAAGAACCTCCTTCTCAACTCTGAAAGTTGATCTCCAATCTTTGAATCTCCAATAGTCTTCATCTTCACAAATCTTCAGCTTCCCCAGGGCCCCAGATAAACCCAATACCCAAACAAACAAGCATCAATCCCCAGAGGGCACATCACACCAGACAATCAGATATACAGACAGTAATAATAGCAGTAGGGGAATCCTGACTTTTTCTAAGGGATCTAATAGCTACCCATAGCCCATATAGTCCCATAACTAATCTATTTAAATCCTAAGTCCTAAGGGGAATGAAATCAAACTCCTAAGTTGTCACCTAAAACCCTAGTTTTGTACATGATGCTCAAGCATTTATTAATCACCTAAAATTAACCTCTAAAAATGGGAACTAAAATATTTCTACAAGTTGAAGACCTCATCTAACCAATCTAAAAAGAATGACCAAAAAATATTAAAGCATGTAAGAGAACAAAAATCATTAAAATGATGCATGAAATGAATTATTTAATATGACATTTATTTAGAAAATATGAAAAAAATATGAAATAAAAATAAAAATGAAAATTTATTTTTCTATAATATTCTAGACATCCTACAGAAAATATGGTAAAAAGAATGGATTAAAATGCATTTTTTATGAATTAGTTATGAATTTATGAAATTGGTAAAAATTAAAATGGAATTAGGAAAATAAAATTGAATTAAATGAGGGAGGGGGGGCAGAATAGAAGTTCGCCCCAGTTCAATCCAGGATGGGCCCTCAGACAGGGGGTGCAGATAGCGCCTTCACCAAGGCCCAATATCAATTCAGAATTAATGAAATAATAAAACGCGCTGGGGGGTGAGGGAAGTAACAGAAACACGTTGAAATTGGTTTTGGGCCTAAACCTGGGGGTGGGGATAGCAACATCCATTCAGGCCCGCCCGTTTCAATTAATGAAACGGCGCGTTTTGGCCAGCTTCCAATTCCCTCCAAATTCAGATTGAATAACAGCCACAGGATCACTCCAAAAGTCAATAGTCCAAGGCACAAGGAACGGCCACGATTATCTCTTCCCCAATTGACCTGCAACTAGGGTTTCGGTCACCATGAGAGCTCATGCACGAGCAGGTTTACACCAAACCGTTCTCCTTCTACACGCGATGAAATGCCACGCCATAAACACGAAACTTGCTTAGAATCTCTCCATCTACAATCCTATAGCACTAATTCAGTCTGAAACTCAATGAAACTCTCAACCCGATAGCATCAATCTCTGATCACCATGGAAGGACACTGATATGCAACATCACCATTCTCAATCAAACTTAACATAAACTAGTCTATGCCTAATGGAGATCAACCTGCGCTATCCAGCTAAAATTCTAATGGCTTAACCTAAGAGATATTGATCCTAACAGTTTGTTGCACCTGTTAACAACCATCACCAAATCGTTCCAAATTCATCTAAACTAATCTCCTAACCACCTAGATCATGTCTACACTAACAACAACATGCCTAACTAACTGAATCGAGCAATTGGAGTGAAAACATACCTGATGTGAAACCTTGCAAACAGTTATGGAGATTGACGATCTGAAGCTTCTAGGTGTTGGATCTTGATCCACAAACTCAGCAATCAATTCTGTATGCAATATTCTGGTGATTCCTTGCTTGAATTAGGCTGTCCAATGGAATTTGCAACTTTGATGTTCTTGAGTATGGTGCACGAAAATGGATGATAATCACTTGATCCTTGATTGGATGATGATCTATGATGATGATGGAGTAAGATTGAATTGATTTTGATGAAGATTGATGAAGATTTTGGAGAATTGGAATGAAAACTCAATGAGAAAGTATGAGAGAAATTTGTGGAATTCTTGGTGCAAATGAAGCCAACCCTTGCCAAATTCTCATTTCATGAATATATAGACCCCAATGGTACATTCTAGATCCATCTTGCACATTCCCTTGTTTTCCAACTTTGGTTCATTTTGATTATGTTTCTTAAAAGGCAAGCAACCATGGATAACTTTCTTTTTTCCTTCTAAACTCAAAAAAGTGTTTGAACCATTGTTCTTAGAATTGTTTTTACATTCAAAATCATATATTGGAAGTCTCCATTTGGACTTGTAAATCTCCCAAACCATTTTTCACTTTGAATTTATTCACTTTATAAGCCTTTTTAGTTCATATTTTGACCAATTATGCAACATCATGCTATGAGCTTCTCCAATAACTTGTGACCTTCTTTCTAGACTTAAAATCCCATTTGGAGCAAGTTTGATGTTGTAAGTTTTTCCATTTGAGGCCTCCTTGTATGAGTTTTGGACATAGGTTAAAATGACCTGTAATTCACAAATGCCCAAAATACCCTTTGCTTGCCAAGACCATAAGTTGAGTTCTTCACATCATATGAAGGCATACCATACCATTCTAGAAAGCTAAGACAATGAGGAACAATTCTTATGTTGACCAAGAATTCATTTGAAATCTCCTTGAGGGGTAAAAATTGCTTGGAAGTCAAGTCACTTTCACAGACAAAAGTTCAGATACCCCAAATGACCTGTAACTTGCAAGGACCATAACTTGAGTTCTATAAATCTCCTTGAGGTCTTCCACCACTCAAATTAAAGTTCTTGAGACCCTCTACAAGTTTCATGTTGACCAAGAAGCCATTTGAAGCTAGCATTTTGACTTATCTTGATTGGAAATTTGACCTAAACTAGGGGATTTTACAGAGAAACCCTAATTTAGTAACTCCTCTTCTCCTTGATTTCTCTTGAATTCTCCCTGTCATAACAACATATCCTTATTCTCCATGTCAAATGATGAACCCCACATCTCTCCAATAGACTTGAATGCCCTTTAAATCAGTCAATTGACCTAGGGTTGACCCAGATGAAACCCTAGTTGACTGTCTTCAACTATAGCTCTTGTGCTCTCATCAATGACTTGTTTTCTTCTCCAAATGACTTTATAAGTCTCTCATAATGTCTACATGCTCTCCATGCCTTCACTCACAGTTCACAACCCTCTTGTTGATCCTCAGATACCCTCAGCTAGGAGATGGACTCAAGGCTTGATCTGCTGAACTCTTTGCTTTCAAATTCTTTCCTGATGACTTGAATATGATTGAATTGGAATAATAACCTCTTGCTAGGCCTCTAGAGATGATAATAATGATTGGTCCCCTGTTGAATGACTTGCTATGCTTATGCTATGCAGATGGTTAGTCTATGTACATGACTCTATATGCAAATGCTAATGATAATGAAGCATAAACCAAGGAATAAGGTTGGGCAAATTTTAGGGTGCAACACCCCAGTAGAAACGTAATCCCCAGCATGGTGGTCTTCAACGAGATATTTGGATAGGTTTCTCGTAGTCCCCGGCAGGGTATTCTTTGACAAGTCGCTTGGTTAAGTTACTTGTATTCCCCTAGCTGAGTCTTTCTCAGGATGATGTGGAGTCAGCGTTAGAAGGTGGTAATACAGATTTTCGGGTGGTTACCCGCAATTCCCCCAACAAAATTATGTTCTCCAGCAGGGTGTTACTTCAATGGGTTGCTTGGTTAAGTCCCTCATAATCCCCAGTAGGGAGCTTGCTACAGGAGTTGTTTGGTTAAATTCCTCGTTTTTTTCAACAAGGTTATTCTCGTCAGGGTGCTTGGTTAAGTTCCCAATTTCCCCAGCAGGTGTTTGACGGTCGTCGTCAGAATTGTCTCCTCAGAGTTACTTAGTTAAGTTTCTCGTTTCCCCGCAGGGTCGGTCATTCATGTCTTCGAACATTGCCCCGCTTGGTTAAGCGTTTGCTCGGTTCTTCAGGAGGCGAAAGGTTGATCAGTGAAGTCAACATGACAAGTGAAGTCAGTATCCTCCCGCTGGTTAGCGTGTGCTTGGTTGATAAGTGAGATCAACATAGGTTGATAAGTGAGATCAACAGAGGTTGATAAGTGATATCAACAATTTCTCGTCGTGTGGTGTACGCTCATTTCTTCGGAATGGAGTGGTTTGCGGACAACATCAGATTATTTGACAGGTGGATGGCTAGTTGTTGTTGTGACAACAGAAGCCAGTTCCCAGGGTTTTTCCCAAGCAGTAGTCGTAGTCGCAATTTATTTTTGTGGTTGGCAAATTTCCGGGTTCTTTCGTATTCAACCGTCTCGTACCTCGAATGTCTGAAGGCTGCGCGCTCTTCATCCAGTCGGGTCCAAGCCGCTTGAAAAGGGGCAGCTGTTGCACCCCAAAATTTGCCCAACCTTTTCTAACCTAGGTTTATGTTTCAATTGCATAGTCATTTGCATTGTTATCATGTACATAGTGTATTCATCTGCATTGCATAGCATGAGCAAGCTATCTTAATCAGGGGATCAAGTGCTATTCTTATCTTAAAGAGGAATATCCAAGGGTTTCATTCATATTCAAGACTACTCAGGTCATCAGGGAAGAATTTGGGCTTTGAAGAGTGGACAGGTGGATCAGTGAGTTCTCTCCTATCTTGAGGTTGTTTGGGGATCATCAGAGGGTGTATGAGCTATGAGCCAAGAGCATGAGGTGTGTATGGATGTTATGAAAAGCCTATAGGATCATTTTTGAGAAGAGCCAAGTCATTGGAATGATTGCAAGAGCCTTAGTTGAAGTCAGTCAACTAGGGTTTGTCTGGGTCAACACTAGGTCAATCCTAGGTCAAAGACTTGTTTTGAAGGGCATCAAGGGGCATTTAAAGAATGTGGGATTCATTATTTGCTACATGGATATGGATATGATGTTGTGCTAAAGAAAAATCAAGAGGAGTCAAGGAGAAGAGGAGTTATCAAATTAGGGTTTCAGTGTAAAATCCCCTGATTTAGGTCAAACTTCAAAGCAGTGTAACTCAAGATGCAAGCTTCATATGAATTCTTGGTCCACATGAAACTTGTAGAGTATCTTCATAGATTTAATTTGAGTGGTGGAAGTCATCAGGATGATTTGTAGAACTCAAGTTATGGCTCTTGCAAGTTACAGGTCATCTGAGGACACTGAAATTTGTCTGTGAAAGTTGTCTGTCTTCCAAGCAACTTTTGACCTTCAAGGATATTTCAAATGGACTTTTGGCCAACATGAGAGTTGTTCCTTATTGTCTTAGCTTTATATAAAGGTATGGTATTCCTTCATATTATTTGTGGAACTCTACTTATGGTCTTGGCAAGCAAAGGGTATTTTGGTCATCTGAGAATTACAGGTCATTCTTAGCCTATGCCTAAAACTCATACAAAGGAGCTTAAAATGAAAAACTTCATAACATCAAAGTTTCTCAAAATGTCATTTTAACTCTAGAAAAGAAGTCATGGAAGTTTGTAAATGCATAGAACAAGACTTGACCAAAGTTGATGGAAAATGACCTAAAAAAGGCATATAACTTGAAAAAGTTCAAGTTGGAAAATGGTTTGAGAGATCTACAAATCCAAAATGGGTCATCCAATATACCAAATTGATTCCAAACAATATTTTGAAGACATTGGTTCAGCCACTTTTTTGAGTTCGGGCTTAAAAATGGGACTTGCTTTGTAATGTTGTTTCTTGCATCATAAGGCAACTTGGCAAAACTCCACACAAGGCAAGGAAGAGCTTGTTTTCCACACATACCATTTCAATATCTCCTGAGGAGAGATTTTAACACAATTTTAGAGGTTTGTATGCATGAGATGAGAGATATTCAAAGTGTCATTAAGTGAGATTTTCATGAACTTTCCACCACATTCTAGAATCATACTAGAGGCATCCAGAAATTTCTAGATCTGTCCATCATCATCTATATAATGAGTGTGAATCATTAGTGCAAAAGGTTGGTGAAAAGAGAGAGAGAAGAGAGAGAATTCCATTGTTGCTTCCATTGTAAGAAAGTGTGAAAATCTTCAATCTACACCAATTCTGTTCATTCTTTTTCTTCATCCATCATCCATTGAAGATAGTGAGTGCATCCAAGCAAGCTCAGAGGTACATCAATGGAGGATTGAAGCTCTAAGGTGGAGATTGCAAAGATCCATATCAGATTCGAATCTCACAATCCAAGCACTTTTCTTCCAACTTTTTGCAAACAGAAGCCATAGCATCAAGCAAGGACCACTCTTGAAGGATTACAAGCATTGAATCCATCTGTAACCACCTCTGCCATAGCTATTAAGCAGGTTGGTGATTTCATTTCTATCTCCATAATTAGGTGTTGTTAGATTACATTATTAGTGTAAAAGTGTTAGGTTTAGGTAGATGAACATGTGCACAATCTGTTATGGCCATTAGAGAAGGTTTGATTCATGGCAGTGCAACTTTCAAGACCAAGAACTCTCAACCTAGGGCGTATTAATGTTAGCTTTTTAGCTTAGAGTGCTCAGCATAATCCATAGATCATTCTAGGGTAGTTTGAGCAAGAACCATAACCATGCATATCAGGTGCAATTCTTGGTGCCCTAAGGTTCCAGCTATCGGGTTGAATCATGGACTGAGTTTTAGAAAAATCCAAGTGAAGGATCTTGTAGAGGGCTTTGAGTAGGCCATTTTTGGTTTTGGGATCGAGGAATTTGGTTGAGTGAGGAGAGAGATCGAAGCTGTGGAAGTTCGTGCATGGAGAAGGGAATTCTGAAAACCCTAGCTTCATGTTGGGGACGATGACCAATGGCCGTGGGATCATTTCCAAGTTTTGACTTATTACACTAATCCAATGGATGATGTTTAAAGCTGAGAAGCGGAGGGAAAGATTGAAGTGAAACGATGCGTTTCACTTAAACGCAATTCTGGGCCTAAATCCAAGAGCGCTATCCCCACCCCCTTTTGATAAGCCCAATTAAAATGAACTGAAATTGATTGCTAAATGCACCGAGAGTTTGTTTTTTTTTCTTTTATTTTTTCAATTGATTTTCTGATGCATACTGGGCTTAATGTTTTTGATATTCGCGCCTCCCACTTCCCAGGCCCATCAAGATATGAACTAGGCGCATCTGCTTATGGCACCCCCTCCCCATTTTATTTCATTTTTGTGTTTTTTAATTCTTTAATATTTTTAGCATCTTTAAAAATCCATATAAATTTGAAAAAAGCATGTTTTTAATTGGTTCTTTTTGTGGTAGATTCATAACTTTGTTAAGAAAAATATCCAATAATAAAAATAGCATTTTATTTTGTTTTAATATTTTTTGTGCATTTTTCCTTTAAATAGCTTTTTAATGGATTTAGTTTGGTACTTAATTTTGTCGATTTTAGATCTAATAGTTCCCTTTAGATTTAGGGTCCATTCTTTTTAGGGTGATTAGCTTAGAACTTCAACTTGTATATAGGATTTAATTCATATTTTTAGGATTAATTTTTAGGTGATTTGATTAGGTGAGATTAGAGTGATTAAAATTAGGGTTTTAAGTGTACATAGGTGAGATAGATTAATTCTTTTAGGAATTTTGATTTGATTTTGGGGTATGGGACTATAGGGGTTATGGGTAGATGATAGATCCCTTAGAAAATATTAGGATTCCCCTACTGCTATTAGTATATTGCTTATATTTGATTGACTGTGTGGTGTGCCCTCTTTAGGGTTACTTTTTTGTCTGTGTGTGGGGTATTGGGTTTGTTTGGGACTTGTGGTTTGAGCTGAAGACTGTGATGATGAAGCCCATTTGAAGATTAGAGAATGAAGACCAACCTCCAGGGTGATGAGGAGTATCTCTTGCTGGCAGCTGTTGAAGTTTCTAGGATCTAGGAGTTAGGCAGAGCCCTAGAGTAGAAAACTTGATTCTCAAACATGGAAGATCTTGATTGCCTCCATCCTTCTCTGTGATGCAGAGTCTCTCTAAGACACTCACCCCCTTCCTTTGGAAGGCTTGGTGCTAATGTCTAAGGGATAGAACTCTTGAGAGAAATATTCTTTGTGTTGATAGC
>OZ012739.1:266593554-266701054 GCA_963859935.3 Lathyrus sativus | reverse complement strand
AAAGCTCATTTGAAAGCTCTTGACAAATCCTACAAAAGTCCCTAAGTGGTCCATGATCATAAAATGCATAGATTTGGAGTTATGATCAAATTCATTTTGAGAAGGGAAAAAGACTTAGAGAAATTTCACTTCTAAGTTCATTTTTTAGCAACATTGAGAGACTTTTTGGCCAAGTTCCTTTGGAAAATTGAAACTCATGAAAACATGGATGTTTTAGAGCTATTTGAGGGCTTTCTAAAAAGTACTAGCACATCTCAAAAGGATTTGTGAGCTTAAAGTTATGGTTAAGGCAAGTTGGTGATTTCACACTTTAGTCCCACATTGTCCAAAGTTCAAAAATTATTCCCTTGATCAAACTGGCCAATCTCAGCCCTTGGATGATATTATTTCTGATATGTAGAGATTATGAAGCATAGAAATGAGAAGATTATGCAGAAGAGGTGAATTCTCCAAGCTTGCAAGTTGCCTTGCAACTTGCATTTAAAAAATGATTAAACCAAGCAAGAGGTGTAAAGTGAAATCTGCCACAACCATCAAGCTATTCCCTCTAGCCTGCATTTAGCCCTTTCAAAATCATCATTTTGCTTGACTATTGGGCTTACCTATCTGCCAAGAAAACCCCTTTGTGGAGGTTTGATCCAAAAGTGTAAAACCTTTCTTTCATGTGAAGAAATCTCCAAATCTTCCCCCTCTCGTCATTTGCCTATAAAAGGGAGCCCTCCTCACTTCATTTGACACAATATTGATTCTAAAAACCAGAGAAAGCTCAAGCCTTTGCTCTTTCACACCTTACTCCAAAATCACCAAAATCACAAAATTGCCAAAAGCTTCAAAAATCTGTCTTAGTACATTTGCTGCCAATCTCATTTCTCCCTATTCAAACACCCCAACAATCATCCACACAATCTATAAATATGTTATAGAAGGTGTCCAACACCTTAAACCATTAAAAAACCTCACCATTCAAAAAGTCAACTTCCATACCAAGTTACTTTGACCAAAAACCACAAAATCTGCCAAAACTTGTTCTATGCATTTGCTTGGTGTTCTAATCACTCAAACACCACTCGTATATCATTTCTCAACTGTATAAAGTATTAAAGATCATTGGTGGAGTTTATTTCTCCAACCGTCTCAAAGTTTGTATTCTTGCTTCAAAAAGAAGAAAGCTTGAAAGCTAGTGTTATTTGGATGTTTCTCTGGGTTTCTTGGTGTTCTAACCTACTCAACACAGTCCACTAGAGGTATGTAAACACTCCATTCTTGCTTTGCACCATAATTTCTTGATTTGGCATTTTGAGTTCATTATGAGAAAATATGTCATGTATGTCTCTTGTGCATAAATTCTGTCATGACAAGGAGTGGCTGTTTGATTGACTTGAGACACATTTAAAATCATGAATATGTTGGATATGTAGGTTTGTTTAGAGCTGTTTGCATCTAGTTTGCTTGATCATTCACAAAATGCCATACTTTGCATATTAGTGCCTTAGACATGTTAGTTTTGGTTAAAGGCTAAAGTTGATTAAAGTTGGAGTGCAGAATCATCCCTTCATGTATTTGTAACTTGTGTGTGCCTTTGGTTTGGTTTAAACATGACTGGAAACTGATTTGACTATTTTCATGGATAAAAGCATTAAAAATGCATCTTGTATGCAATACTTCATGACAGACCTCTTTAAGCTCTCTTTTGTGTTTGAATTCATTTAATAATACATATGAAAGTTGTGTGCATGATTTGTTTAACCAAAAGATGTTTAGAACCTGAACTGAGCTTTTCCACCCATCACCAAAAACACCAAGTGCATCTTGCAATGTCATATTTTGTCACAGGTTGTTGTAGGTTGAACCTTGAACATGAACATTTGTGTTTCCATGTATGTGATATGTATGTGTGAATGACTTGATCAATTGATGCCTAAAATATCAACTACACAAGCCTACTACACTACGCCAACACAGAGTTGCACATTGAGCACCATATTTCACTACAGCCAGTTTTAAGCTACATGTTATGTTCAATCTCATCCAATGTCATATATGCAATGTGTGTGTGAGCCAATTAACATGATTCTGCTTGACATTTGAAATTCATCTCAAAATGCATCTCATACTTGTCAATTTTGCAACTTACATGACAATCTTTACCTCAGTTTGTTTTCTAGTCCATTTTGTGCACACACTCACTCAATAATACATTTTTAGTGTGTATGTATGTTTACACTGGTTTAAAACTTGCTGAACTTGGATTAACACTTCATCATGCATCATGTCCATATAGTTTCCAACTCAAGTACCATATCTCATGACAGTTCCTTTTTGGTTTTAAACTGTGTTCAAACTCATTCAATATCATGTATATGTGCTATGTATGTGGTTGATTGGATCAGAAAATGTTTGGAATTAGAATTTCATATCTCATGCCTCATTTTCATGACAACTTGCAATTTGTGAATCATTTTTCATGACAGCCTGCTTCCAACTTATTTTGGTGTTTGAATCCCCTCAATATCATGAATATGAGATGTGTATATGATTGAATTGATCTGAATTGGTTTTGAACTGAAATTGAGCATGTTCATGCATCTCACAAGCACAAACCTACACTTGAACACCATTTTCCACAACAGTTTTCTTTTAACCTGAATATGTGTTTGTGTCCACTCATGAACATTTGTATGATATGTGTATATGATTGGTATGATGAAAAACCAACTGGAACTAAAACTGAGTGTTTTCATACACTTCATACATATACATTTTCACATTAATCACTACATTTCACAATAATCAGTGCAGACCCCTATTTAAGGTTCAAACTCACCCATCAGCTTGCATTCAATGTTTGTGTATGTTTGTTTTGATCAATATGTGCTTTGAAACTGAACTGCCATAAACCACGCATCTCATTCATGACTTTTTTGCATTTCACATAGCCTTTCTTCATTATATCATGAGTTGAACCTACCTCTTGCATGAATTCATTCTTTATCGTTTATATGGTGTGTGAGCATGATTACTTTGATTTGAAACTGGCTGGTATATGAACTCCATCTCAAAATGCATTTTCAAGCTTCAAAACATACATACCATCGGGTTTTAAAATGGAAGAAGAATTTCAAAAAACTAAAATTGTCATTTTGTTCCTTGTTCAAAAATACTCAAGTTACACTAAAATTTTGTCAAAAACCATTAAGATTTGAGAGAGTTGTGATGAAAATGCAAGTTGGTGTTTTTTGCTTCATGTTTTTGCCCAGCCAGTTTTGTAGGCATCCCATATATATTTATGGGGTGGCTTTCATCAATGGATGTATAGCCACCCTAGTGATAAGCAACTTGTCACTTAAGCGCCTTTGACCATGCAAGCGTGGGTTCGACCCCTGAGGAGGGCAACCCTTTTGTTTATTTTTGTTATTTTTGCTATTTTTTTAACGAAACTTCCAAAATTCATATATATCTCAATTTTAATCATTTTTCACCCATTCTTTTTGCATTTTGTTCATCTTAATGTCTACTTCCATTTCATATTTTTTATATCCATGTTTGCCTAAATTTTCATCTCTTTTGACTATGTGCAAGTTATGTACGTTTTATGATCGTTTTCGCGTATGCAGATGAATTTTCCTCTTGCTATACTTGTGATTGTTTGTGATACTTGTTTGCATTCATGTTCTCAAATGTTAGCTAACATGCTAGGATTTCATCTTTTGTTGTTACCATGTTCATTTTACTTCATCTGCTAAATGCACTTAAGCTTGATCTGTTGTCACACTTCCTGCTTAATCAACTGCTTTGATTGTCATCAATGCATTTTCATCATTTCACATGCTCACCTAATGGTTGTCACCATGAATGCATATTTATTATGTTGTTATCTTGTTCAAAATTTTCTTTCCCCAAGGGAAGAAGCTTGTTAGCTCTCATCCAAGTTGCCTCTCCTGTCCCCTTCCAAAGGAAAAGTCTTTCCAATAACCCTTATGTTATGGATAACTCATTCACCCATTCCCTTGACTTTGTTAAGTCACTTTAACCTCAGTCTAGAAACCATTAGACTTTTCATTAAGTCTAACAGACCCACCTGTACTAGGAGTGTTCTTCCACTAGAACCCTAGGATAGAGTTTGTCAACTCTATGTAAGGATCATCGTCATGATTTCTTACTTCCCCTTTTGAATATTACAATTGAGAATAGGTAGTTTTGTCAAACTCCACGCAAACATTGTCATGTTTGTTCCCCCTTGAACCTTGATCATAATCAAGTGTTCTTCTTCCCTTGTGAGGTGAACTATGATTGCTCTGATTCTATCCTAGTTAGGATACGTAGGCAGAAGATGCGATATCTTTGCGAGCAAACTTAGTGTATATAACTTTAGGTTTCAACTTATCCTAACCCCAAATCATAGCACATTTCACAAACTTATCAAGCAATCAAACAAAAGGTTCCTGTAGAGTACTATAGATGCTTAGGGTGCTAACACCTTCCCTAGGTATAACCAACCCTCGATCCCCGAATCTCTTAGCGTTGTCGTTACATCGCGAAAAAGGTTTTTCTTTCTTTAGACCTTTCCTTTGGATAAAATAAAGTTCGATTGTAAAAGAATTAAGATTCAAGTTAATTTAATAGCTTGATATCCAATTTTCACCACAACCGAAATGGCGACTTCACTGGGGACAAGCTGTTTTGAGGGTTTAGCCTATCTTGTTTGAATACTTGCTAATTTGTGAATACTTGTAAATATGTACATATGTGCCATGTTGGATCTTGGGAAATTTGAGTGGTGAGACAATACTATACCCGTGTTTGAGCATACTTATGATAGGATGGTGGTATATTCAAGAAGGCTTATAGGGAGTTGATTCTCGACCAAGCTGACTTGAGAAAACCACCGCTCAGTAGAGGCCCTTCCGAGAGTTAGTATTGTTGATCGAGTATTCATGAAAACAATGCTACTTTCTACATGGGATCCCGTGATACTGAGGACCTTTAGATTACCTTTTCCCCACTATGGCTTTATTAGGATGTAGTGCAATGACTATAAGGAAGTAATTCCAAAATAGTTGATACGCGATACTACACTTGGACGAGACTCTCTTGAGAATATTATCGACCACCAAGTATTTGGGAAATTGATAATATCCGAAAGATGGGTCGAGGACTCTGGGAACTCTTTTAGAACCTTGTTCTACTGTTTTTGAAAGCCTTAGTACATACCTTTGGGATGGATAGACCTTGACTCCATACTCATGTTCTCCAAACCTCAAACTTTTACCAATGTGTATATGTGAATTTGTGCTTACCTGTGTTTGTGCATTCATGCATTCATGAACATCATATCATAAACGTTTCATGGAACTCAGATCTCTTGTTTGTAAACATTAGGATCATCATGGATAGTGGAAAAAAGAAAACTATGAAGTACACTTACAAAAGTCCTAACTTGGATGACATAGAAAGGTTGAGCACTTTGATAACAGATCTAGAAGGATTCAAGAGCAGGTATGGGAACTTATTGTCATTGTTGAGGGTAAAAAGGAAGATGGATCTATCATTGTTTCACTTTTCCTGATTACCAGCTGGTACCTACACTTGAGGAATATTCTTGCTTGATTGGTTTGCCTATTCTTGAAGACTCTCCTTTTCCAATCATGGAGAAGGACCCTAAGGAGGAAGGAATTGCTAAAGCTACACATTTGGGATTGGTGGATATTCATAAAAATATGGCTACTAAAGGAGGAGTATTTGGTTTGACTGCAGAGTTCTTGGTTAGGAAGGCCCAGTACTATGCTGATCACTTGAGTATGGATGCGTTCGAGGCCATCTTTGCCTTGCTCATTTATGGGATCTTCTTGTTTCCAAGTTTTGATAATTTTGTGGATCTCAATTCCATTAAGATTTTCTTAAAGAAAAACCTTGTGCCCACCTTACTAGCTGACGCCTATCATTCTGCTCACTTGAGGAATCTGCATAAAGGAGGAATGATTACCGGTTGTGTCCCTTTGTTATACAAGTGGTTTATTTCTCACTTACCTAAAGCTCGTGCTTTTTGGAAGGAAGGTTGGTGGTCTCAGAAGGTTATGGCTCTTACTCACTCTGATATTGATTGGTACAGCCGTAATTACGATGGGATAAAGATCATTGACAGTTGTGGATGTTTTGGTAACATACCTCTTCTTGGTACAAATGGAGGAATCAGTTATAACCCTGTTCTCGCTCTCCGACAGCTTGGATATCCTTTGAAGGACAAACCCAATAGTGCTCATGTGGAGAATATTTTCTTTAAGGAAAGTTCAGAATTGAAAGGAGAAATGCTAAAAGCTTGGGGTCATGTACACAAGAAAGGAAAAGAAGACTTAGGGTGACCTAATTGCATCTCTCTCGAACCTTATCTCCAATGGGTCCGAAAGAGAGCTATTCAGCTGAAGATGCCTTATCCTCAGTAGGCACCCATGGTGTTGAAGGAGGAACCCCCAATGATATTTATGTCTAAAGAGGGGAAGTTGAAGATTACTTTGAGGAAATCATAACAAACTGAATTAGCCTGGAGGTACAAATACCAAGTGGCCGTGGAAGAAAATGATGAACTACGTAGACAAATTCAGATAAAGGATGAAGAAATGATTACTTGTAAGAAAAGGAAGGCGCGAGAAGATTTATTCTATTCTAGCCATCAGTCAAATCCATGGAAGTTAATGGTGGACAAACTCATTCTTGAGAAGACACAGATAGAAGAAGAACTCAAGAGGATCAAAGCAAGAAAGGAATTTTGTTAGAATATCTTTAGTTCTATGTTTAGGACTTTTGTAAGATGTACTATTTTGTAATTCAAAACTTGAAAATCAATGAAATGAAATGATGTTTTGATCTGAGTTCCATGAAACCTTTGCCTTTGCATTTGCATTCTCATTAATTAATCATTCAGGGAACTAAAGATTGTTTTGCAGATATTATAGGATGGATTCTGGAAAGAAAGTAGAGGTTGTGTTCCAAAGACCAAAATTGGAGAACTTGAAGAAACTGGGAAGTCTAGTAGGAGACCCCGAGGCATTCAGAGAGAAGTATGGTAATATGTTGTATTTGCTAGAAGTTCAAGTATACGAAGATATGTTGTCCGCACTCGTGCAGTTCTATGATTCAACCTATCACTGTTTCACATTTCCAGATTATCAGTTGCTACCAACCTTGGAAGAATATTCCGTCCTGATGGAGGTAGGCGTCACTCCTAGACCATTTTCTGGAAGAGAAGGGATTCCTAATGAAAGAGCAGTTGCAGAGGCCGCGTATTTGGAGGTGGACAAGGTACGATCTCATATGACTGCTAGGGGGGGGGGGGGGGGTTGTATGGATTTCCATCTATGTTCCTATATGAAAAACCTCAAAGCTATGCCTTGTCAAAGAATATTGAAGCCTTTGAGGCCATCCTACTTTTACTAATCTACAGACTGTTCCTGTTCCCGACTGCTAATGATTTTGTGGACGCAAATGCAATCAACCTTTTCTTAATCAAGAATCATGTACCTACTTTGTTGGCTGATATGTACTTTTCCATCCACCGTAGGAACCGTTATGGAGTTGGACAGATTGAGTGTTGCACCTTTCTCTTGCACAAGTGGTTTATTTCGCACTTGCCAAGAATTCCAGCACTCTGGGATAAGAAAAATGGGCTCTCATGGGTGGAAAAGCTGTTGTTGCTCAAACACTCAGATATTAAGTGGTATGACCCTATGTATGGAGGGATTGCCATGATCCAAAGTTGTGGAGATTTCCCGAATGTACCGCTCATCAGCATTAATGGTTGCATCAGCTATAATCCTATTCTGGCTCGTCGCCAGTTGGGACACCCAATGGAGGATGAATCAGACCCAGACTTTTTAAGAAGCTTTTACATTGAAGAGGGGAAGAATCCCGCTTACAGGGCTCGAATTGTGTATGCTTGGCGTTATGTCCACACGAGGGGAGTAACTGCCCTAGGTTACCACATCACTACTATTTCAAAATCTTACTTATCATGGGTAAAAGAAGCAGCGTTGAAGATGTTCTATACTCGTTTTGAGCCTGACTCGCCCAAAGCTACTCTAGTAGAAGAATTGAAAGCTGCTTTGGCAAAAGCTGAAAAAGAAGGAAAGGCTTGGAGGAATAAGTATTTCAAGGCTATGCAAGAGAAAGAAGAGCTTCAAGAGTTGATCCGTCAAGGTGGAAAGAGAAGGCAGCCAGAAGACGAAGGGCCATCCAACCAGAAGATCTAAAATCCTTTTGTTTTCCGTTTTATTTCATCATGTATCTGTATTGAAGACTTGTATTTCAGTTTCAGAATCGTTGTTGTAAAACTCTCAGTTGTTAATCTATGAAGACTTTTGAATTTGCTTGTTTCCCCATTGTTATAATTTTTGCAAATATTTCTTTGGATTCCTTGAATGATTAATTTTGCATTGTTACATTTTGCATTCATAAGAATTTCATGTGCATGTTCTTGTGTTGTGTCTCATCTCACTGTCTTGTCTCCAGAAAGAATCACACTGAATCCTCAACACCAATACAACACCCGAGCCCAAGCTCACCTAAGAATGGAAGGACATAATTTGGATGTGGACAGGATTGATAATGAATTTGGAGGGCTACGAGGAGGCATGGGGCAGATCATGAAAGCCCTACAAGTCATTCGTGCAAAATTGGACACTCAAGCCACTGTTGTTTCTGAAATCACTGGCATAGCTGTAGAGCCGATCCCAACGGAAGTCACTGTTGCAAATGTTCCACCATATGGGTTACCGCCTGGTTTCGTACCTCCACCAGTAGTCAATCAACAAGCAGTTCCTCTAGGGCCAGAAGTTCCTCAAGCTATTCCTACTTATACTCAGCCTTCTGTTCAGATTCAAGCGCGCCCTGTTTTTCATAATCCTTTACAAGTGTACGAAGGTCTTGATGGGTATGAAGAGGATAGTGGACGACATGATAGGTTGAAAGAAAGTGTAGAGACTATCGGCAGGAAAGTCAGAGCAATGGAAGGAAATGACATCTTCGGTACTGATGCCAGAAATATGTGCTTAGTGTCTGGATTGGTAATTCCGCCGAAATTCAAGGTTCCCAATTTTGATCAGTATTCTAGTGCTACTTGTCATCGGACACATTTGATTATGTATTACCGAAGGATGGCCGCTCATGTGGAAGATGACAAGTTGATGATTCACTATTTCCAAGATAGTTTGAAAGGAGCTCCTGCATTGTATTTGGGTTTGGATCAGTCTTGTATTCACAGTTTCCAAGACTTGGCCGATGCTTTTGTGAAACATTACAAGTACAACATGGATTTAGCCCCTGATAGAAGACAGTTACTGAGTATGTCGCAGAAGAGTTCGGAATTTTTCAAAGAATATGCACAACGGTGGAGGGAAACCGCCTCCCAGGTAGAACCTCCTTTGAGCGAAAAAGAGTTGACCGATTGGTTCGTCAATACAGTAAGACCGGAGTTTTATGAGAAGATGATCAGTTATGTAACCGCAAGTTTTTCTGATATAGTAGCAGTGGGGGTGAGAGTGGAGTTAGGAATGAAGAATGGAAAGGTGGCTAGTGGTTCCAGCAGTTCTGGTAACAACAATGTCAAGAAGTTCAGTAGTAATTTTCATAAAAAGAAGGAAGGGGAGACAAATGCAGTAACCATGGGAAGAAAGAGTCGCACCTGGAGACCGCCTTACCAACAGTATCAGCAAAGTTATGTTCAACAACCTCAGCAAGGCTTTATTCAGCAGCCTCAAGCAATTTATGTTCAACAAACCCAGCAACAACGACCAATGTATCCGTTGCAGTACGCCCAACAACCATATGTTGCAGCTATAACTCCGACTTTTAATCACCCTGTTCCCGGTAATCAGACAGTGCAGCCAGCACCCATATATCAGCCAATTCAACAAGGGTATCAACGAGCACCCAACGCTCCACCCTATCAGCAACATCATCAGCCGAGAGCTCAACAACCCAGACAGAACTACCAGAATCGGAGACCAACAACAAAACCTCCACTTCCTCAGATACCGATGACTTACACCGAGTTGTACCCCTCCTTAGTGCAGCAGGAATTGGTAACAACACGACCATTAAATCCAGACACTACATCTCCTCGCTATAATCCAAATGCTCATTGTGCCTTTCACGAAGGCGCTGCCGGTCATGATTTAGAAGGCTATCTTGCTTTAAAACATCTTGTCATGGAGTTGATGGAAAAGAAGATCTTGTCTTTTGATGATGTACTCCCAAATGTTAAAAGTAATCCATTTCCGAATCATGGAGGGGTTAATGAGGTAGAAGAGGTGTTGGATGAAAGGATGGTCCGAGGTGTGTCTGAGATCAAAACCCCGTTGAGGTTACTTCACGAGAAACTACTGAAGGCAGGATTGATAGAAGGTACCCATAATGATTGTAAAGAATGTTCTAGTGATTCTAGAGGATGTGATGTGGTACGAGGAGATATACAAAGGTTGATTGAGGAGGGAGTATTGCAAGTGCATAGCAAGATGAGGAAAGAAGAAGTTTTGGTAATTGAGCCTGTTTTTAATTTACCAAAGAAAGGTGAGAAAGTTTCGGTGTTCAAAATGACCAACAAAAGTATGAAGCCTATTTTCAACAAGTCGACTATTAATCAACCTCAACCGGTTATTATTCAGAAACCAAGACCATTCCCTTTTGAAAGCACAAAGGCCGTTCCATGAAAATATGACATGACTGTGATAGACCGAGGATCTGGGAAGGTGAGTCAAAGGGAGACAGTGAAAGACGACCAAGTGGACGTGACAAACATTGCAGGTACAAGCAAAATGACCCGTAGTGGTCGAATCTATCAACCAAAGATAACAGTAGCCGCTCCAAAAGAGGTTACCCCTGCTGCGACGAAAGAAAAAGAGGTACCAAGTACTGAGGGAGACGGCGAGGAATTCTTAAGGATTACTCGGAAAAGTGATTACAGGGTTATTGATCAGCTTCACCAAACCCCATCAAAGATATTGATCTTGTCTCTCTTGATGAACTCTCCAGCTCACAGAGAGGCTCTGCAAAAAGTGTTGACACAGGCACATGTGACAAAAGACATAACTCTCAGACAATTTGATTCAGTAATAACTAACATTACAGCCTGTAACACCCTGAGTTTTAGTGATGCAGAGTTGCCAAAAGAAGGACGCAATCATAATCGTGCATTGCACATATCTGTCAGGTGCCAAGAAGACACAATGGCACGAGTTTTAGTCGATACTGGATCCTCATTGAATGTAGGGGCAAAAATGAGTCCGACGTCATTAATTGTAAAAGCTTTTGACGGTTCTAGAAGAATGGTTGTGTGAGAGGTAGAATTGCCAATCATGATCGGACCTCATCTGTTCGATGTTACATTCCAAGTCATGGACATTAACCCTGCTTATAGTTTTTTGTTGGGACGACCGTTGATTCACGCGGCTGGGGCAGTGACTTCCACCTTACATCAGAGAATGACATTTGTTGTGAATGATAAGTTAGTGAATGTACATGGTGAAGAGGACCTAATGGTGAGTAATCTGTCATTGATTAAGTATATTGAAGCAGATGAGGGCGCGTTAGAAACTTCATTTCAGGCACTCGAGATAGCTAATGTAGTGATGTTAGAAGAAACAGTGGCTAAGAGTGGTCCGTCTTTTGCATCCGCTCGGAGCATCAAGTCTACACTAGAAGAAGGCACTCCTGCAGGTTGGGGAGAGGTTATCAAAGTAAAACCAAAAATGGGTCGCCGAGGGTTAGGTTACAAACCAACCCATGATGAAGCATCGACACATGAGAAAGGACGTCCAAAGACTATACAAGAAGTATTCATCAGTGGAGGATTCCAAATCAGTTTTGTGGAAGAAGATTTTGAGGATGAAGACCTTGAACAGTTAGTGTATCATTGCAACTCTGCCTTGAGCAACTGGGAAGCTATTGAGATTCATATGGTCTTTCCTGAGTTAAAGTAATTTGTTTGTCTTTCTTTTCTTTTCTGTTTTGAATCTCCATAGCCATGCCCAGGGCTATAGGAATGTTTTGTAAGGGCCCCGAGCTTTCAAGAAAATCAATGAAAAATGAACTAGTTTGTTAATTTCCTTGTGTTATTTCCTTTCCTGCTTTTGCTTTCATTTTAAAAGAAAAATGGAAATCTTAAAAAACCCAAAACAAATTTTCTCTTTTGTGTGCTACATTTGTCTTTGTGTGTTTAAATAAATTAAGCCATTCCAACATGCAGTGATGTCCTAAAACCCACTGAATCCTATGACTTTGCATTCCCTCCTGACTTTGATTCACCAATATACCAAGCTGAAGATGAGGATGAAGATTTCGAAATCCCTGATGAACTGGTAAAATTGGCACACCATGAGTACGCAGAGCTTCAACCCTACAAAGAACAGGTAAAAGTCATTAATCTCGGCACCGAAGAAGACAAGAAAGAAGTCAAGATGGGGGCAGCTCTAGGGGCAGAAGTCAAGCAGCAACTAGAAGAGCTTTTGAAAGAGTATGTGGATGTATTTGCTTGGTCATACTAAGATATGTCGGGTTTAGACACTGACATAGTAGTTCACAAATTACCACTTCGACCCGGATGCCCACCAGTTAAGCAAAAGCTCCGAAGAACAAGACCTAACATGGCTCTCAGGATTCGAGATGAGGTGAAGAAACAGATTGACGCCGGTTTCTTAGCAGTTTCCAAATACCCCGAATGGGTAGCCAATATTGTACCTGTGCCGAAAAAGGATGGGAAAGTCAGAATGTGTGTGGATTACAGGGATCTAAACAAGGCCAGTCCGAAGGATGATTTCCCTTTTCCGCATATCAATACGTTGATGGATAATACGGCTCGTTTTCAGTTTTCTCATTTATGGATGGTTTTTCCGGTTACAATCAGATTAAGATGGATCCCGATGACATGGAAAAAACTACTTTCATTACTCCATGGGCGACTTACTGTTACAAAGTTATTCCTTTCGGTCTGAAGAACGCAGGTGCTAATTATCAAAGGGCCATGGTAACTTTATTTCATGATATGATGCACAAGGAGATAGAGGTATATGTTGATGACATGATAGCCAAATCTCAAAGCGAGGAGGACCATTTGGAACATCTTTTGAAATTATTTAAGAGACCTAGAAAATATCAGTTGAGACTGAATCCAGCCAAGTGTACCTTTGGAGTAAGATCTGGAAAGTTACTCGGTTTCATTGTCAGTCACCGAGGGATTGAGGTGGATCCCGATAAAGTCCGAGCCATTCAAGATATGCCAGCTCCGCAGACTGAGAAGCAAGTAAGAGGTTTTCTTGGAAGACTAAACTACATATCCAGATTTATTTCCAATATGACTCCTACTTGCGAGCCCATCTTCAAATTATTACGCAAGGACCAAACGGTTGTTTGGAATTCAGATTGTCAGCAAGCGTTTGATAAGATCAAGGGTTACCTACAAGAACCTCCAATCTTAATACCTCCGGTTCCGGGAAGACCTTTCTTCATGTATTTGACAGTACTTGAGAATTCAATGGGTTGTGTGTTAGGTCAGCAGGATGAGTCTGGACAAAAAGAACATGATATCTATTATTTGAGTAAGAAGTTTACTGATTGTGAAAGCTGATATTCACTTCTGGAGAAAACTTGTTGTGCTTTGACATGGGCTGCCATACGCTTGAGGCAGTACATGATTTGTCATACCACTTTGTTGATTTCAAAAATGGATTCGATAAAGTATATTTTTGAGAAGCCTGCTCAGACTGGAAGACTCGCCCGTTGGCATATCTTATTATCAGAATACGACATCCAGTACGTAGCTCATAAGTCTATCAAGGGTAGTGTGTTGTCAAAATATCTTGCAGATCAACCAGTGGAAGATTATGAGTCTCTCAAATTTGATTTCCCAGATGAGGACATCATGTTGGTAAAAGATTGTGAAGAGCCAGGTCTTGATGAGGGTCCGCAGGAAGGTCTTTGGTGGAAAATGATATTTGATGGTTCCTCCAACTACAGTGGGCATGGCGTAGGCGTCGTCTTAATGAATCCGGAAGGTGGTTACACTCCATTCACAGCCAGATTGGATTTTGACTGCACAAATAATATCGCCGAATATGAAGCATGCATTCTCGGCCTCGAGGCAGCTATCGACCTTAAAATCAAACGTCTTGAAGTCAGTGGGGATTCAGCTTATGTTATTTATCAAGTTACTGGAGAATGGGAAACTAGACATGAGAATTTGATCCCTTATAGAGCCTACATCATCAAGATGATGGAGTATTTCGATGAAATCACTTTCAAGCATGTTCCGAGATCTGAGAATCACATCGCCGATGCCTTAGCCATGTTAGCCTCAATGTGGAAAGTCAGGGATGTCAATGATGCCACTCTCATTCGAATTGAACGCAAGACCGAGCCCGCTTACTGTCTGATGATTGAAGAAGAAACTGATGATAAGCCATGGTTCCATGACATAAAGAATTACCTGTTAAAACAAGAGTATCCCGCAGATGCTACGTCACTTGACAAGAAAACTCTAAGACGATTAGCATCCAAGTTCTTTCTCAGCAATGATGTGCTTTACAAAAGAAATCATGATATGGTCCTGCTTAGATGTGTCGACAGACGAGAAACAGAGTTGTTAATGCAAGATGTTCACGAAAGAATGTTTAGTACTCATGCCAATGGATATGCTATGTCTAGAAAGATTTTGAGGGCCGGTTATTACTGGTTGACCTTGGAAACTGACTGTATTCGATATGCCAGGAAATTTCACAAGTGTCAAATTTATGCGGACAAGATGCACGTACCACCGACATTGCTAAACGTGTTGTCATCACCGTGGCCTTTCTCTATGTGGGGCATCGATATGATTGGGGCAATTGAGCCAAAAGCTTCTAACGGACACTGATTTATTCTGGTTGCTATTGACTATTTCACAAAGTGGGTTGAAGCCACGTCCTACACTAATGTTACTCGACAAGTGGTGGCCCGTTTTATCAAGAAGGAGATTATCTGTCGTTACAGAATTCAAATCCGAATCATAACGGACAATGGTACCAACTTGAACAACAAAATCATGAAAGAGTTGTGCGATGATTTCAAAATTGAACATCACAATTCTTCTCCTTATCGTCCCAAGATGAATGGAGCTGTAGAAGCTGCAAATAAAAACATCAAAAAGATTTTGCAAAATATGGTGAAAACTTACGAAGATTGGCCTGAGATGCTACCATTTGCCTTGCATGGGTACAGAAAAAGAAAGAAAAGTAAGAGCTCGCTAAGTTGAAAACCCGAAAGGGCAGCTTAGGCAAAAATGAGCGTCTCGGTGGATTGAAAACCCGAAAGGGAGATCCAGGCAAAAATTAGGGACAAAGGCATTTCACTATATCAGATGAGTTGTCACTACTGCAGAAGATCCTACAAGAATTCACTCTAACCGCTCTCGTTAGAAGCAAGGATTTTTGGGAGTTTTTAGTCTTTAGGGATAGTTGGTCATGGGATTCAATGTAACCTTATCCATGTTGCCATTTTTCACTTGTAAAATTTCTATGGAATGTTGTCATTTGCAAGATTTCATTCTTGAATAAAATCAGTTTGAGCCATTCTTTCTTCTGCAAATTTACCATTTCCTTCATTTTCTTTGTTATGCAAATATTGTTCGTTGATCAACGATAATTTTGAAAGCATAGGGGTCAAATTATCGAATAAAAATTGAAAAGATTAACAAACGTAAAAACTTCAACTCATGGAAAAGAATCGAGGAGAATCATACTCCCCTGAAACCTCAAGGTAGCAGAAACTTTGATACACAAGCCTATCGCACTCCCTGGTGAAGTGTAAGCACGTTGAACTGCTGAGTCTCCTTTGGTCATGTGTGAGTATCAAGTTGGAAGACTGCCTCTCAGAACCTCTTATGATGATATGAGGACTCGTCCCTAGTAGAAGACTTCTGAGCATTTTGTTTGAATTTGCTTTGTCATCTCTGACTAGCTGGTTTAATGCTCTGTTCCCCTTTTAAGAGTGGATCTATTTTCAAGACTACATACACCCTCCAGCCTGGGTTCAGTGTGATTCGTTTTGTCTCTCAGGGTCAGTGTGTTATTTGTTGATTTCCCGTGAATGCCTAATCACTACTAGTGAATGTCCTTTAAAATCCAGTTGTATCTGACATTGTTCTAGAAGCCAATAGTTATTGGTATTCTTTTGGTCGTCACTATATTTCTTGTTAAGACCAGTCGTAACTGGAACTGTCTTAAACTCCACTCGTTGGTATCTTTTGATTCGGTCATTACCACCTTCTCCTTTGAAATCCAGTCGTAACTGGTAGTCTTCGAAATCCAACCGTTATTGGTTTTCTTTTGGTCATCACAATATTTTCCTTTGAGGTCCAGTCATAACTGGCATTGTCTTAACTTCACTCGTTGTTACCTTTTGGTTCGGTCGTTACCAACTTTTTCCTCCTGATGTCTAGTCGTCACTAACAAATCCCCTATGAAGTCTAAATCGTCATTAGTGTCTTGTTGGACGTTACCAACTCTTCCCCATGAAAGTCCAGTCATAACTGGCGTCACTTGGAATCCAATCGTTATTGGTACCTTTTGGCTTGGTCGTTACCATGTTTTCTTTCAAAGACCAGTCGTAATTGGCATTACTTGAAACCCAATCGTCATTGGTACCCAGACTTAGTCGTTACCAATCTCCTTTAAAGTCTAGTGTTTAGTGGTACTAACCGAAATTTGGTCATCACCAGCTTCCCCAGTCGAAGTCTTACGTAGTACCGATTGGATTTGAGAAATCTCATTTGTTATTATCTCAGGTTGGTTGTTACCATTTACTCCAGAAAGTCCAATGGTTACTGGCACTGTCTGAACCATTTGTTAAAACTGGGCGACATCATTACCCCCTAGTGAAATCTTTCTCCCCAGACAAGTCTCGGAGATCTAGTCGTCACTAGTATCCCTAATGTATTTGGTCCTTGTTTCTAGTCCATTCCTGAAGATCCCGTTTGAACTCTTCACTATAGGAAGTTCCTCGTCTGATCATCCCCAGTGAGGTTCACGTCTCTGGTTCTTCACTTCCCCAGAAGAAAGTCGCTCTTTTCCCCGGTGGAAATCTACCTTTTTCCACAGTGGAGTGTTTGCTCTCCCCCAATGAGATTGTCATCTTCATTTGTGCATCCTCATGTGAAATTTTCCTCTCAGTTATCACTAGTCATATTTGAACTATTGATTTTTATATCTCAGTTTTCCCCAGTGTCGAATCCACAATAATAGGTCCCCATGAGTAGTTACTCGTTGTTTTGTTTTTTTGTCTTCTGCACATGTCTTGCATCCGAGCATCATGAAGCATCATTTATAATTCATTACATATCATGAACTGTCCTTTTCATATCATCGGATCTAAGGGACAAAATTTTTGGTTTTCTATATTTAAATACCTTTCACTACGATTCTACGAGGATTGTCATCTCTCAGTTCCATCTAGTGAAGATATTTAAATAGGGGCAACTGTTGCACCCCAAATTTTGACCCCTTAGACTCTCATTATCATTTAGGAGCATACTAATGAATTATCTAACCTTAACCCAGTGCAAGTTTGTCTTTGTCAAGTTACAGATGAATCAGGGTTTTGTACAATCAAATCGAAGCTTCAGGGTTTGTGATCAATCAAAGTTTTAGGCTAATTCAATCATGAAACAATACCAAGGATGTTATATGATAATCAATTGAGTACTCAATTTGAGGTTGTTACCTCAGAATCAAGAACAGTGTATTTCAGGGCACCCGATTAGGGTTTTTGACTAGTAAAAGACAACTGTAGTTTGACGTTGGTGTTGGAAGGTGTTTTAATGGTGGGATTATGATCCATGGAGTTCATATAGCTTAATAAAGTTCATTCAATAAGTTTCAAAGTCTCAGGAGGTCCAGAGTGTCAACAGACGACTCGGTAGTCACCGATCGATCATACGGTTGACCGAAAAGTCAACTCTTCAAATTTAAGGAATTGGACTTCAAAGTGTGATTCAAAAATGTTCCTTATATCATATTGCACTTTCCTATCAATTTTCATGACCATTGGATCAAGGATGAAGGAGTAATCGGAAAATCGGGAAATTAGGGTTTTGAAAGGGGCTAAACCATAACTCCTTGACCACACATCCAAATGAAGTGGTTCAAAGCTCATTTGAAAGCTCTTGACAAATCCTACAAAAGTCCCTAAGTGGTCCATGATCATAAAATGCATAGATTTGGAGTTATAATCAAATTCATTTTGAGAAGGGAAAAAGACTTAGAGAAATTTCACTTTTAAGTTAATTTTTTAGCAACTTTGAGAGGCTTTTTGGCCAAGTTCCTTTGGGAAATTGAAACTCATGAAAACATTAGTGTTTTAGAGCTATTTGTGGGCTTTATAAAAAGTACTAGCACATCTCAAAAGGATTTGTGAGCTGAAAGTTATGGTTAAGGCAAGTTGGTAATTTCACACTTTAGTCCCACATTGTCCAAAGTTCAAAAATCATTCCCTTGATCAAACTGGCCAATCTCAGCCCTTGGATGATATTATTTCTGATATGTAGAGATTATGAAGCATAGAAATGAGAAGATTATGTAGAAGAGGTGAATTCTCCAAGCTTGCAAGTTGCCTTGCAACTTGCATTTAAAAAATGATTAAGCCAAGCAAGAGGTGTAAAGTGAAATCTGCCACAACCATCAAGCTATGCCCTCTAGCCTGCATTTAGCCCTTTCAAAATCATCATTTTTCTTGACTATTGGGCTTACCTATCTGCCAAGAAAACCCCTTTGTGTAGGTTTGATCCAAAAGTGTAAAACCTTTCTTTCATGTGAAGAAATCTTCAAATTTGCCCCCTCTCTTCATTTGCCTATAAAATGGAGCCCTCATCACTTCATTTGACACAATATTGATTCTAAAAACCAGAGAAAGCTCAAGCCTTTGCTCTTTCACACCTTACTCCAAAATCACCAAAATCACAAAATTGCCAAAAGCTTCAAAAATCTGTCTTAGTACATTTGCTGCCAAACTCATTTCTCCCTATTCAAACACCCCAACAATCATCCACACAATCTCTAAATATGATATAGAAGGTGTCCAAGACCTTAAACCATTCAAAAAGTCAACTTCCATACCAAGTTACTTTGACGAAAAACCACAAAATCTGTCAAAACTTGTTCTATGCATTTGCTTGGTGTTCTAATCACTCAAACACCTCTCATATATCATTTCTCAACTGTCTAAAGTGTTAAAGATCATTGGTGGAGTTTATTTCTCCAACTGTCTCAAATTTTGTATTCTTGCTTCAAAAAGAAGAAAGCTTCAAAGCTAGTGTTATTTGGAAGTTTCTCTGGGTTTCTTGGTGATCTAAACTACTCAACACAGTCCACTAGAGGTATGTAAACACTCCATTCTTGATTTGCACCATAATTCTATGATTTGGCATTTTGAGTTCATTATGAGAAAATATGTCATGTATGTGTCTTGTGCATAAATTCTGTCATGACAAGGAGTGGCTGTTTGATTGAATTGAGACACCTTTAAAATCATGAATATGTTGGATATGTAAGTTTGTTTGGAGATGTTTGCATCTGGTTTGCTTGACCATTCACAAAATGCCATACTTTGCATATTAGTGCCTTAGACATGTTAGTTTTGGTTAAAGGCTAAAGTTGATTTAAGTTGGAGTGCAGAATCATCCCTTCATGCATTTGTAACTTGTGTGTGCCTTTGGTTTGGTTTAAACATGACTGGAAACTGATTTGAGTATTTTCTTGGATAAAAGCATAAAAAATGCAGCTAGTATGCAATACTTCATGACAGACCTCTTTAAGCTCTCTTTTGTGTTTGAATTCATTTAATAATACATATGAAAGTTGTGTGCATGATTTGCTTAACCAAAAGATGTTTAGAACCTGAACTGAGCTTTTCCACCCATCACCAAAAATACCAAGTGCATCTTGAAATGTCATATTTTGTCACAGGTTGTTGTAGGCTGAACCTTGAACATGAACATGTGTGTTTCCATGTATGTGATATGTATGTGTGAATGACTTGATCAATTGATGCCTAAAATATGAACTACACAAGCCTACTGCACTACACCAACACAGAGTTGCACATTGAGCACCATATTTTACTACAGCCAGTTTTAAGCTACATGTTATGTTCAATCTCATCCAATGTCATATATGCAATGTGTGTGTGTGAGCCAATTAACATGATTCTGCTTGACATTTGAAATTCATCTCAAAATGCATCTCATACTTGTCAATTTTGCAACTTACATGACAATCTTTTCCTCAGTTTGTTTTCTAGTCCATTTTGTGCACACACTCACTCAATAATACATTTTTAGTGTGTATGTATGTTTATACTGGTCTAAAACTTGCTGAACTTGGATTTACACTTCATCATGCATCATGTCCGTATAGTTTGCAACTCAAGTACCATATCTCATGACAGTTCCTTTTTGGTTTTAAACTGTGTTCAAACTCATTTAATATCATGTATATGTGCTATGTATGTGGTTGATTGGATCAGAAAATGTTTGGAATTGGAATTTCATATCTCATGCCTCATTTTCATGACAACTTGCAATTTGTGAATCATTTTTCATGACAGCCTGCTTCCAACTTAGTTTGGTGTTTGAATCCCCTCAATATCATGAATATGAGATGTGTATGTGATTGAATTGATCTGAATTGGTTTTGAAATGAAATTGAGCATGTTCATGCATCTCACAAGCACAAACCTACACTTGAACACCATTTTCCACAGCAGTTTGCTTTTAACCTGAATATGTGTTTGTGTCCACTCATGAACATTTGTATGATATGTGTATATGATTGGTATGATGAAACTGTGTATGTTTAAACTGAGTGTTTTCATACACTTCATACATACACACTTGCACATTAATCACTACATTTCACAATAATCAGTGCAGACCCCTATTTAATGTTCAAACTCACCCATCAGCTTGCATTCAATGTGTGTGTATGTTTGTTTTGATCAATATGTGCTTTGAAACGGAACTGCCATGAACCATGCATCTCATTCATGATTTTTTGCATTTCACATAGTCTTTCTTCATTATAGCATGAGTTGAACCCTACCTCTTGCATGAACTCATTCTTTATCATTTATATGGTGTGTGAGCATGATTACTTTGATTTGAAACTGGCTGGTATACAAACTCCATCTCAAAATGCATTTTCAAGCTTCAAAACACACATACCATTGGGTTTTAAAATGGAAGAAGAATTTCAAAAACTAAAATTTCCATTTTGTTCCTTGTTCAAAAATACTCAAGTTACAATAAAATTTTGTCAAAAACCATTAAGATTTGAGAGTTGTGATGAAAATGCAAGTTGGTGTTTTTTGCTTCATGTTTTTGCCCAGCCAGTTTTGTAGGCATCCCATATATATTTATGGGGTGGATTTCATCAACGGATGTATAGCCACCCCAGTGGTAAGCAACTTGTCATTTAAGCGCCTTTGACCATGCAAGCGTGGGTTCGACCCTTGAGGAGGGCAACCCTTTTGTTTATTTTTGTTATTTTTGCTATTTTTTTAACCAAGCTTCCAAAATTCATATATCTCTCAGTTTTAATCATTTTTCACCCATTCTTTTTGAATTTTGTTCATCTTAATGTCTACTTCGATGTCATATTTTTTATATCCATGTTTGCCTAAATTTTCATCTCTTTTGACTATGTGCAAGTTATGTACATTTTATGATCGTTTTCGCGTATGCAGATGAATTTTCTTAGAACACAGATTGGTTCTTAATAATAACTCTTTGTTTTGATGATAACTGTTAGGAAATTTATATTTAAGAATTATATACTCTAAAATTTGTTTGAGAGTTTTACTGCAGATTGAAACGAAATTAACTCTCTAGAAGCAAATCTGTTTTGGATATAAGAAGTTATCCTGACTCTGAAGCGCCAGATGCATCTTACAGAAGGATCTGATTGCTCCTTACAGAAGATCCTGAGCGTAGTCTCCAGAAGGATCTGAAGCAAGAAGCTCCAGAACATTCTGAGTCAGAAGCATCTGAAGATAGTCAGAAGCATCTGAAGCTGAAGCATCTGAAGCATAGAAGAATATTGATTGAAGAGTTTCTCAAAGCATAATTCTACAGAAGTTTCTGAAAGTACCAACGCTGCCAAGTACAGAAGTTCTGTGTCAAATATGCTCTGATGATCAACACGCTGAAAGCACACATGCTGCAGAAGACTCTGATATAGCAAAGTTCTGAATATCATTAGAAGACTCTGATCCATTCAGACTCTGAAGAACTTGCTGAAAACTGAAGAAGAAATATTCAAGAATATATCCGTTGGAGTTATTCAACGTCTCTTTCCTCATTTGTGCTAGACACACTTACACAGACAAAAAGGATTTTTCTGTGCCATCTACTTCTAGGAAAGGTCACTTGATGTGAAGACAAAAAGGCTCAGACCTTTTTGGGACTCTCTTTTCAACGCTCAGCTTCATTGGATCAGCTGCCTATAAAAGGAGAACTTCACCACATTCTTCAGTTACACAATTTGCTGAAAAGAAATCATATCATTCTAAGCTCTCATTATTTCATATTCTTCTTAGAATCTTATTGTACTTAAACTTAAGAGAAAAATCACTGTTGTGATAAAAGCTTTATAGAAGCATTAATACTCTTGTATTTAATTTACATTGATTGTAAAGGTTATTCCTTAAGAGGATTCAGTTGGAATCAGGAGCTCTTGAGAAGACTAAGAACTGTTGTTCTTAGGTGTTACTATTGTAATCAATTTGATTTAATAGTGGATTAAGTCCTTGTTGAGAAAGGCAAATCACTCTAGGAAGGGTGGACTGGAGTAGTTGTTTAAATGAACCAGGATAAAAATATTTGTGTGATTATTTTTTAAAGTCTTAATCTTTCATACTTATTCAACCCCCCTTCTAAGTATTATCTCACCTTCAGTTGGCATCAGAGCTCCGGTTCTGAGTGTGCTACCACTTAACAGTGTCAGTAAAGATCCAGAGAGAAATACTTTGATATATATTTATTTGTTACCATGGCTGATAATTCAATGTCCAATATTAACAATAAATATGAAGAGAGGGATATGATCAGCACCAAACCCCCAATGTTTGATGGGGAGAAATTTGACTACTGGAAAGACAGAATTGAGAGTTTTTTCCTAGGATATGATGTTGATCTATGGGATCTAGTCATAGATGGATATGTACACCCCACAGATGGGGATGGCAAAAAGATTGACAGAAAATCTATGACAGATGCTCAAAAGAAAGATTTCAGAAATCACCACAAAGCCAGGACTATATTACTGAATGCTATTTCACATACAGAGTATGAGAAAATTACAAATAGGGAGACTGCTTTTGATATGTTTGAATCCCTAAAAATGACTCATGAGGGAAATTCTCAAGTTAAGGAGACAAAAGCTCTGGCTCTGATCCAGAAGTATGAGGCTTTCAAAATGGAAGACTCTGAATCTGTTGAAGCCATGTTCTCCAGATTTCAGATACTCACTGCTGGGCTGAAAGTTATGGACAAGGGATATTCTACATCAGATCATGTAAAGAAAATCATCAGAAGTCTGCCTACCAGATGAAGACCAATGGTGACTGCCCTGAAGATGGCCAAAGATCTGAACAAGATCTCTCTAGAAGAACTCATAAGCTCATTGAGGAGCCATGAGATTGAGCTTGAGGAAGATGAACCTCAGAAGAAAGAAAAAGGTAAATATGTTGCATTAAAATCTAACAAAACTGCTAAAGCTTTGCAGGTCATTCAAGAAAGCTCTGAAGAATCTTCTTTTGAAGAAGAAGATGAGTTATCCATGTTGTCCAGAAGGATTAACAAACTCTGGAAGCACAAGGGAAAGAAGTTCAACAACTTCAGAAGATCTGATAACAGAAAGGAATCTTCTGGTCACAGAAGATCTGCCAAGAAAGAAGTTGTGTGCTATGAGTGCAAAGAACCTGGGCACTACAAGAATGATTTCCCCAAACTTCAGAAAGAAAAACCCAAGAAGAAGTTTAACAAAAAGAAGAAGGTTCTGATGGCAACATGGGATGACTCAGATGAATGTGAATCATCTTCTGAATCAGAAGAAGAATGTGAAAATGTTGCACTGATGGCCAGCACAGAGGATCAAGAGGAAGGTACCTCAGGATATGAATCAGAATCTGAATCTGATGATGATGCAGAAGAGGTAATGGCTAAACTTACCAAAGAAGAACTCATTAAAGTTTTAACAAAAGTTCTTAAAAGTTATAACAATATCAAACTCAAATACAAGAAGCTGAAAAGCAATCTTGAATCTGAGATTGATCTTCTGAAAACAGAACTTGTTGAGCAAAAAGAAATAAATCTGAAAATCAAAAATGACTTTGAAATAACTCAACAAGAATCTGAATCTGAGACTAAGTCATGTGAAAATATTTTAGAAAAATATGACTCTAGCTTTCAGAGATTTCTCACTAAGAGCATAGACAGAAGCAAGATGGCTTCTATGATCTATGGTGTTAGTGGAAACAACAGAAGAGGTATTGGATATGAATCTTCATCTGGAAGCAATCCAAGACCTGTTGATAAACTTTTCATCAAGAAGACACCTTTGTATTCTCAATTCAAATTTGGTCACTTGAATGACATTAAACACACAAGATCTAAGAAGAATACTTATGTGTTTAAACCCAAGGCAAGTCAGAATAAACATTATGTTGTAAAACAGAAGTTTAGACAAACCTACAAACCAACTAACCCCAAAGGACCCAAGAAGATCTGGGTACCTAAAAACAAAATAATTCCTGTTGCAGATGTTCTTAGCAGCAAGGTCTAGACACCAATCATGGTACCTGGACTCTGGATGCTCACGACACATGACAGGAGGAAAGTCTATGTTCCAAAGCCTGGAACTTAGATCTGGAGGTGACGTGAAGTTTGGAGGGAACCAGAAGGGCAAGATCATTGGATCTGGCACTATTGGAAATGGTAAACTTCCCTCTATTACTAATGTTTTACTTGTTCAAGGATTAAAGCATAACTTATTGTCCATAAGTCAATTAAGTGACAATGGTTATGATATTACATTTAATCAAAAATGTTGTAAAGCTATTAGTCAGAAGGATGGCTCTATCCTATTTAGTGGTAAGAGGAAAAACAACATTTATAAAATAAATCTTTCAGAACTTAAAGTTCAAAATGTTAAATGCCTCTTGTCTGTTAATGAAGAGCAATGGGTCTGGCACAGAAGATTGGGCCATATTAATATGAGACGTATATCTCAGATTAATAAACTTAATCTTTTCAGAGGACTCCCTAATCTGAAGTTCACTTCAGATGCTCTTTGTGAAGCATGTCAGAAAGGGAAGTTTTCAAAAACATCTTTTAAATCAAAAAATGTTGTTTCTACTTCTAAACCATTAGAACTACTTCATATTGATCTGTTTGGACCAATGAAAACTGCATCCATCAGAGGCAAGAAGTATGTATTGGTCATTGTTGATGACTTTAGCAGATGGACATGGGTAAAGTTCTTAAAACACAAGGATGAGTCACATTCTGTGTTCTTTGACTTCTGCAAGCAAGTCCAGAATGAAAAGAATTTCAAAATTATAAAAGTCAGAAGTGATCATGGTGGTGAATTTGAAAATAAATATTTTGAAAATTTTTTTTCTGAAAATGGCATTGCTCATGATTTTTCCTGTCCTAGAACTCCACAACAGAATGGGGTTGTAGAGAGGAAAAACAGAACTTTGCAAGAAATGGTCAGAACCATGATCAATGAGACAAATCTGGCAAAACATTTTTGGGAAGAAGCAATCAATACAACATGCTACATTCAGAACAGAGTGTCTGTTAGACCTCTTCTGAAAAAGACTCCTTATGAATTGTGGAAGAACAAAAAGCCCAACATTTCATATTTTCATCCTTTTGGATGTATTTGTTATATGTTAAACACTAAGGAAAATCTGAGCAAGTTTGATTCCAAAGCACAGAAGTGTTTCATGCTTGGATATTCTGAACGCTCTAAAGGCTACAGAGTATACAACACTGAGACACAGATTGTGGAAGAATCCATTCATGTCAGATTTGATGACAAGCTTGGCTCTGAAAAGCCAAAGCAGGTTGATAACTCTGCAGATAGGGAAGTAGTCTTTATTGACTCTAAAGTTCCAAAAGCAGATAAAACTCAAGTAAAGGAACCATAAGCAACTCCAGATGCTACTCCCTTAATCTCTCAGATGAATAATCTAAACATTTCTGAAGAGTCAACTATCAGAGGATCATCATCCAGAATTAAAGCTTCTCATCCAGAGGATGTCATTATTGGAAAGAAGGATGATCCCATCAGAACAAGATCCTTTCTAAGATCATCTGAAGCATCACTATTTGGACTAGTGTTAGAAATTGAACCATCTTCTGTAGAAGAAGCTCTGCAAGATAATGATTGGATTATTGCCATGCAAGAAGAGCTAAATCAATTCAGCAGAAATGATGTATGGGATCTAGTTCAAAGACCTCAAGGATTCAATATTATTGGTACAAAATGGGTCTTCAGAAATAAGCTAAATGAGAAAGGAAAAGTTGAGAGGAATAAGGCAAGGCTGGTTGCTCAAGGGTACAGTCAGCAAGAAGGTATTGATTACACTGAGACATATGCTCCAGTGGCAAGGTTAGAATCTATACGCCTTCTTATTTCCTTTGCTGCACAAAATAACATCACTCTGTATCAGATGGATGTTAAAAGTGCCTTTCTTAATGGTATTATAGAAGAAGAAGTTTATGTCCACCAACCTCCTGGTTTTGAAGATAAAAAATTTCCAGATCATGTTTTCAAATTAAAGAAATCTCTATATGGATTAAAACAAGCTCCCAGAGCTTGGTATGAGAGATTGAGTAATTTTCTTCTGGAGAAGAATTTCATCAGAGGCAAAGTGGATACAACTTTATTCTGTAAAACAATTAAGAAGGATCTTCTAATTTGCCAAATTTATGTAGATGATATTATTTTTGGATCAACAAATATTATGCTTGGAAAGGAGTTTGCCACATGTATGCAGGCAGAATTTGAAATGAGCATGATGGGAGAACTCAAATTCTTTCTAGGAATCCAAGTTAATCAAACTCCAGAGTGCACCTACATACATCAGACAAAGTATGTTAAAGAACTTCTGAAGAAATTCAACATGTCTGACAGCAAGCTGGCAAAGACTCCAATGCATCCTACTAGCTCACTTGGCAAAGAAGAGGTAAGTAAGAATGTAGACCAGAAGCTCTACAGAGGTATGATTGGCTCTCTTCTTTATCTTACTGCTTCTAGACCTGACATATTGTTCAGTGTTTGTCTGTGTGCTAGATTCCAATCAGATCCTAGAGAATCACACTTGACAGCTGTCAAGAGGATTCTAAGGTATCTGAAAGGTACTTCTAATGTGGGTTTGTGTTACAGAAAATCTGATGATTTCAAATTAGTTGGATTCGGTGATGCTGACTACGCTGGAGACAAAGTGGAAAGAAAAAGTACTTCTGGAAGTTGTCAATTTCTAGGAAGAAATCTAATCTCCTGGTACAGCAAGAAGCAACCCACAATTGCACTTTCAACCACAGAGGCTGAATACAATGCTTCTGCTAGATGTAGCACGCAGATGCTCTGGATGAAGAGTCAACTAGAAGATTATCAAATTTTTGAGAGTAACATTTCTATCTTTTGTGATAATACTTCTGCTATATATTTGTCCAAGAATCCCATTTTACATTCTAAGGCAAAACATATAGAAATTAAGCATCATTGCATCAGAGACTATGTTTAGAAGGGAATCATAAATTTAGCCTTTGTTGATACAGATCATCAATGGGCAGACATTTTTACAAAACCCTTTGTTGAAGATAGATTCAATTTTATTCTGAAAAATATTGGTATGGATTTTTGTCCAGAATGATATTTATCAGAAGCAAATTGTTACAGATGCAAAAATGCTTAAATGATCTGAAGTATCTCTTCTGTTTATTTATTCTATTCTGATCAATATTTTTGATGTGAAACTCTGAACTAACCATCTTTAAAAGATCTGAACGTTGGCTAACGTTTCATTTCTTGAGAGAATTCAGAACAGCATGCAAGTAAACACGTGTCACACAAAATCTGAAGAGGTGGCGTGTACATAACTGAAGAGACGTTTAAGGTGAAATTTGAATAGTAAGAATCTTGGTTTTCCCCCCAATTTGTCAGAAGCATTTAATGTTTTGAAATGATTTTATTCTCTTCATTTAATGCTTGCTCAAACGTGCGTTTTTCTGACTTTTGATGTGCCTAAGTGTTTAGTATAAATACTTGTCTTGTATTCACTTTCACACTTTTCACTCTCAGAATTACATGCGTTTTCATCTTCTATTTTCTCTGCATAAAAACCCAAAACCTAAGTGTTTGAAAAAGCATTCTTCAATGGCGTCTTCTTCATCAACAACTGCTCAGTTCCAATCTACTATGGCTGCTGTGACTTCAGATAACTTAGGTGCTGCTCCATATTCTCCTCCCAAGAGAACACTTCTAACGCCTGTTGATAAACTAGAAGTTCTGTGTGAATCTATGGTTGAGTTTGATTCTCTGGCAGATAATGGATTTGATTTTCGTTCCATTGTTAGAGCTCAAGGATGGGTTAAGTACTTTGATAGGTTGTTTGGACCAGTTTACCCTCTCCTTGTGAAAGAATTCTGGATTCATGCATCTGTTTATCCCAAGTTCATTTTATCATCTGTGCTGGGAAAAGAGATTATCATCACAGAGGATCTGATAAGAAGATTGATAGGTTATGAAGAAACAGATGGTGTTTCCCACTTGCCAGCTGGGCGTGTGGACATGGAAGAGGTTTGTGAGGAAGTTATGACTGCTGGTCAAGCTTCTAACAGATTCAAAGATCTGAAGCCTGATTACAAGATCTGGGCCAAGATCTTCATGGGATGCATCCATCATAGGAAATCAACCAATTCCCCAGATTATGTCAACAATGAACAGATCTATTTTATGTACTGCCTTAGTCAGAGCAACAAGGTAGATCTTCCATACATTCTGTTCATGCATCTGTGGAATCATATCAATGCATCTAGAGAATCTGTGAAAGAGAAAGGCCAGAAGATCAGGACTTGGATCCCATTTGGAAGGTTGATCTCAGATCTTCTCACTGAAAATGGTTTAGTGACTGCTCTGTACGCTGCTGGAGTTACAGAGGAATTAGAGTTTATTATGGAAAAACCTCTGAACGCTAAAAGTCTTCTGAGACTCAAAATTGTTGATGAACTCACTACTGCTCCAAAGAGGCTGAATATGTCTGATTTGAATAAGAGGGTTCCTGCAGCTGACTTTCCTCTATTCTTTGCTGAAGAACCCAGACATATAGTGCTGATGTATATAGAGGAATGCAAGAGGGAAGGAATACCTGTTCCAGCTAATGTGTTTCAGCTTGTCAAACAACCACTACCAGATGCAGGAGAAGAAGAAGAAGTACCACTTCAGAGGAAAAGGACTCAGCCTGCAGAAGAATCTGAACCTGTCCAGAAGAAGGTTAAGATTGCTGAGAAGCCCAAGAATCTCTTAAAGAGAAAGGATTCTGAAGAAGCTGCCTCTGCATCTGCCAAGAGGATTAAAGTAAAAGGTACTAAGACTTCTGTAATTTCTAAAAGTATTGTTATTAATGATTCAAATATTAAGTCTGTTCCAAAACCACCTGTTACTCAAACAACTTCTGTTACTGCCCCTAGTTCTGTTTCACCTCAAAAACAAACTACTACCTCCGTATCAAAACCATCTCAACCCAAAATACACATCAAACACTTTGTTCCACGTCCATCACCAACAGAACCACAACCATCAGAACAACAACAATCTGAAAAACAAACATCTGATCAACCACAAACCTCAGAACATCCAGAAAACCAAACCAAAGAAGTTCAACCAGAAAAAGTCTCTGACAATCCACCTCAAATATTCCATCTTCTAAAACTCCCATTCCAGATCCTATGCCTCCACTCTGAGATGAACCAACCTGAACCTGAACCTGAATCAACCATACCTTCTAAAACTCCCATTCCAGATCCTATGCCTCCACCTGCACCATCATCTGAGATGATTGTTCCCAATTCCAATTCATCATCCTGTGGTATATCTTGTGCCCAAGTTTCTTCTCTTTATCATAATCTATCTTATGGTTTCAAACTGAAAGATTTTTATGATAGAGTTGAACCTTCTGAACCCCTGAACCCTCTGAAACTAAAACTCAGACAAACTCTTCCATCTGTGATCCTTTCATATATTCAATCAATGAACAATGTAGGATCCTTAGCAACAATATCTCCAACCTCTGGTAAAGCTGTTGTTTCAGCTCTGCAACCTGCATCTGATAACACAGTTGCATCTATTCAACCATCAACCTCTGCTTTCATACCATATTCTAATGAACCCTTTGATGATGTTTGCCCACGCACAAGACCAAAACCTCATCTGCTTAATGCTTTAAACAGATCCTTACCTCAAAAACCAGAAATTCCTTTCATTCCATATTATCCCCCTCCTCTGATTTCCATCCAAAAATCAATGTTACCACCAACTCCCAAACCTAAACATATGACTCTGGAAACCTTGCTTAAACCACAGCCCAAACTTAATATTGATCATTTCTTTCAAACATTTTTGCAAGAAATACAGATGTCTTTAGGTACTGTTCAGAAGAGATGCTCTGAAACTATGGATGCAAATGAATCTGACATCATCTGGAAAGGATTCATCAATAGATTCAATACTGTAGCTTCAAATCTGAAGAACGTATGTTCTGATGATGCAAAGCTCAGAGCTGAAAGGACTTTATTCTGGATTGTCAACAAAACTGAACCTCTGCTTCGTTTAGATGCTCCTCCACCTCCAACAGAACCTACTGCCAATGCATTGACTATGACTCTGGTAGAACCCTCTTCAGGATCTACAGAACCTATGGCAATTGACTCTGTTCAGGCTGCAGAACCTCCACCTTCTTCATCAGAGATAATGACAGAACATCCAGACTTTGAAGACAAGATTGCTGCTCTGGAGGCTGGACAGTCTGGAATAAAATCCTGGATGGCAAAGCAAGATAAGAAATATGAGGATATGACAGAGTGGATGTCAAAACAAGATGAGAAGAATGAGACCATGACTAAGTGGATGTCAAAGCAAGAGCAATCATCATCTGAGATTACAGATCTATTGAGGATGCTTTTGTCAAAACACTCTTAGATTTTTTTTCATTCTAATGTTTGTGCATCTGTTGTTTGCATCTGAATTTTATTGTTATATCTTCTGATGTTTACCTATGTACTCTTGCTCTATTATTTTGAATGAATCAGTTTTTCTCCATTGAATTATCTTATTTATTGTTCCTTTTATTTGTCTTTTTAAAAGTTTTTACTTTTTGCTTATGACAAAAAAGGGGGAGAAAATAAAGATCTGAACTGTTTAATATAACTTCACTAGAATGAATCTTCAGACATATCTATTCTATCTAATATTTAAATTGACTATTTCAGAACATTTGATAAGAACACTCTATAAAAGAATCTCTGAGTCTCTCAGATCATTTGTCTTTTATCAAACTCTGAATCATATATCTGCAAGTCATTCTGACCCTAAATTGTTATAAGAACAAACAAGATCTAACTCTGAAGATTACTCAAGATAAAAGGGAAGTTTCTATTCCTTTTTCATATTTAACTCAGGGGGAGATTCATCATCTCAGGGGGAGTTATAATTCTTTATGTTCAGTTAAATAAAATTTCTGATACTTTTTGTCATCATCAAAAAGGGGGAGATTGTTAGAACACAGATTGGTTTTTAATAATAACTCTTTGTTTTGATGATAACTGTTAGGAAATTTATATTTAAGAATTATATACTCTAAAATTTGTTTGAGAGTTTTACTGCAGATTGAAACGAAATTAACTCTCTAGAAACAAATCTGTTTTGGATACAAGAAGTTATCCTGACTCTGAAGCGCCAGATGCATCTTACAGAAGGATCTGATTGCTCCTTACAGAAGATCCTGAGCGTAGTCTCCAGAAGGATCTGAAGCAAGAAGCTCCAGAACATTCTGAGTCAAAAGCATCTGAAGATAGTCAGAAGCATCTGAAGCTGAAGCACCTGAAGCATAGAAGAATATTGATTGAAGAGTTTCTCAAAGCATAATTCTACAGAAGTTTCTGAAAGTACCAACGCTGCCAAGTACAGAAGTTCTGTGTCAAATATGCTCTGATGATCAACACGCTGAAAGCACACATGCTGCAGAAGACTCTGACATAGCAAAGTTCTGAATATCATTAGAAGACTCTGATCCATTCAGACTCTGAAGAACTTGCTGAAAACTGAAGAAGAAATATTCAAGAATATATCCGTTGGAGTTATTCAACGTCTCTTTCCTCATTTGTGCTAGACACACTTACACAGACAAAAAGGATTTTTCTGTGCCATCTACTTCTAGGAAAGGTCACTCGATGTGAAGACAAAAAGGCTCAGACCTTTTTGGGACTCTCTTTTCAACGCTCAGCTTCATTGGATCAGCTGCCTATAAAAGGAGAACTTCACCACATTCTTCAGTTACACAATTTGCTGAAAAGAAATCATATCATTCTAAGCTCTCATTATTTCATATTCTTCTTAGAATCTTATTGTACTTAAACTTAAGAGAAAAATCACTGTTGTGATAAAAGCTTTATAGAAGCATTAATACTCTTGTATTTAATTTACATTGATTGTAAAGGTTATTCCTTAAGAGGATTCAGTTGGAATCAGGAGCTCTTGAGAAGACTAAGAACTGTTGTTCTTAGGTGTTACTATTGTAATCAATTTGATTTAATAGTGGATTAAGTCCTTGTTGAGAAAGGCAAATCACTCTAGGAAGGGTGGACTGGAGTAGTTGTTTAAACGAACCAGGATAAAAATATTTGTGTGATTATTTTTTAAAGTCTTAATCTTTCATACTTATTCAACCCCCTTCTAAGTATTATCTCACCTTCAAATTTTCCTCTTGCTATACTTGTGATTGTTTGTGATACTTGTTTGCATTCATGTTCTCAAATGTTAGCTAACATGCTAGGATTTCATCTTTGGTTGTTACCATGTTAATTTTACTTCATCTGCTAAATGCACTTAAGCTTGATCTGTTGTCACACTTCCTGCTTAATCAACTGCTTTAATTGTCATCAATGCATTTTCATCATTTCACATGCTCACCTAATGGTTGTCACCATGAATGCATATTTATTATGTTGTTATCTTGTTCAAAATTTTCTTTCCCCAAGGGAAGAAGCTTGTTATCTCTCATCCAAGTTGTCTCTCCTGTCCCCTTCCAAAGGAAAAGTCTTTCCAATAACCCTTATGTTATGGATAACTCATTCACCCATTCCCTTGACTTTGTTAAGTCACTATAACCTCAGTCTAGAAACCATTAGACTTTGCTTTAAGTCTAACATACCCACCTGTACTAGGAGTGTTCTTCAACTAGAACCCTAGGATAGAGTTTGTCAACTCTATGTAAGGATCATCGTCATGATTTCTTACTTCCCCTTTTGAATATTACAACTGAGAATAGGGAGTTTTGTCAAACTCCACGCAAACATTGTCATGTTTGTTCCCCCTTGAACCTTGATCATAATCAAGTGTTCTTCTTCCCTTGTGAGGTGAGCTACGATTGCTCTGATTCTATCCTAGTTAGGATAAGTAGGCAGAAGATGTGATATCTTTGCGAGCAAACTTAGTGTATATAACTTTAGGTTTCAACTTATCCTAATCCCAAACCATATCACATTTCACAAACTTAGCAAGCAATCAAACAAAAGGTTCCTGTAGAGTACTACAGATGCTTAGGGTGCTAACACCTTCCCTAAGTATAACTAACCCCCGATCCCCGAATCTCTTAGCGTTGTCGTTACATCGCGAAAAAGGTTTTTCTTTCTTTAGACCTTTCCTTTGGATAAAATAAATTTCGGTTGTAAAAGAATTAAGATTCAAGTTAATTTAATAGCTTGATATCCAATTTTCACTGCAACAGAAATGGCGACTTCACTAGGGACAAGTTGTTTTGAGGGTTTAGCCTATCTTGTTTGAATACTTGCTTATTTGTGAATACTTTTAAATATGTACATATGTGCCCTGTTGGATCTTAGGAACTTTGAGTGGTGAGACAACACTATACCCGTGTTTGAGCGTACTTATGATAGGATGGTGGTATATTCAAGAAGGCTTATAGGGAGTTGATTCCCGACCAAGCTGACTTGATAAAACCACCGCTCAATAGAGGCCCTTCTGAAAGTTAGTATTGTTGATCGAGTATTCGTGAAAACAATGCTAATTTCTACATGGGATCCCGTGATACTGAGGACCTTTAGATTACCTTTTCCCTACTTTGGATTTATTAGGATGTAGTGCGATGACTATAAGGAAGTAATTCAAAAATAGTTGATACGCGATACTACACTTGGACGAGACTCTCTTGAGAATATTATCGACCACCAAGTATTTGGGAAATTGATAATATCCGAAAGATGGGTCGAGGACTCTGGGAACTCTTTTAGAACCTTGTTCTACCGTTTTTGAAAGCCTTAGTACATACCTTTGGGATGGATAGACCTTGACTCCATACTCATGTTCTCCAAACCTCAAACCTTTACCCATGTGTATATGTGAATTTGTGCTTACCTGTGTTTGTGCATTCATGCATTCATGAACATCATATCATAAATATTTCATGGAACTCATATCTCTTGTTTGTAAACATTAGGATCATCATGGATAGTGGAAAAAAGAAAACTATAAAGTACACTTACAAAAGTCCTAACTTGGATGACATAGAAAGGTTGAGCACTTTGATAACAGATCTAGAAGGATTCAAGAGCAGGTATGGGAACTTATTGTCATTGTTAAGGGTAAAAAGGAAGATGGATCTGGGACTTCTCTCCATACTTCTCCAGTTTTATGATCCACTCTATCATTTTTTCACTTTTCCTGAATACCAGTTGGTAGCTACACTTGAGGAATATTCTTGCTTGATTAGTTTGCCTATTCTTGAAGACTCTCCTTTTCCAATCATGGAGAAGGACCCTAAGGAGGAAGGAATTGCTAAAGCTACACATTTGGGATTGGTGGATATTCAGAAAAATATGGCTACTAATGGAGGAGTATTTGGTTTGACTGCAGAGTTCTTGGTTGGGAAGGCCCAGTACTATGCTGATCACTTGAGTATGGATGCGTTCGAGGCCATCTTTGCCTTGCTCATTTATGGGATCTTCTTGTTTCCAAGTTTTGATAATTTTGTGGATCTCAACACCATTAAGATTTTCTTAAAGAAAAACCTTGTGCCCACTTTACTAACTGACGCCTATCATTCTGTTCACTTGAGGAATCTGCATTAAAGAGGAATGATTACCTGTTGTGTCCCTTTGTTATACAAAAGGTTTATTTCTCACTTACCTAAAGCTCATGCTTTTTGGAAGGAAGGTTGGTGGTCTCAGAAGGTTATGGCTCTTACTCACTCTGATATTGATTGGTACAACCGTAACTATGATGGGATAAAGATCATTGACAGTTGTGGAAGTTTTGATAACGTACCTCTTCTTGGTACAAATGGAGGAATCAGTTATAACCCTATTCTCGCTCGCCGACAGCTTGGATATCCTTTGAAGGACAAACCCAATAATGCTCATGTGGAGAATATTTTCTTTAAGGGAAGTTCAGAAGAAAGGAAAAGAAGACTTAGGGAAACCTAATTGCATGTCTCTCGAGCCTTATCTCCAATGGGTCCGAAAGAGAGCTATTCAGCTGAAGATGCCTTATCCTCAGCAAGCACCCATGGTGTTGAAGGAGGAACCCCCAATGATCTTTATGTCTGAAGAGGATAAGTTGAAGATTGCTTTGAGGAAATCACAACAAACTGAAGTAGCCTGGAGGTACAAATACCAGGTGGCTGTGGAAAAAAATGATGAACTACGTAGACAACTTCAGATGAAGGATGAAGAAATGATAACTTGTAAGAAAAGGAAGGCGCAAGAAGATTTATTCTATTCCAGCCATCATTCAACTCCATGGAAGTTAATGGTGGACAAACTCATTCTTGAGAAGACACAGATAGAAGAAGAACTCAAGAGGATCAAAGCAAGAAAGGAATTTTGTTAGAATATCTTTAGCTCTATGTTTAGGACTTTTGTAAGATGTACTATTTTGTAATTCAAAACTTGAAAATCAATGAAATGAAATGATGTTTTGATCTGAGTTCCATGAAACCTTTGCCTTTGCATTTTCATTCTCATTAATTAATCATTCAGGGAACTAAAGATTGTTTTGCAGATATTACAAGATGGATTCTGGAAATAAAGTAGAGGTTGTGTTCCAAAGACCAAAATTGGAGAACTTGAAGAAACTGGGAAGTCTAGTAGAAGACCACGAGGCATTTAGAGAGAAGTATGGGAATATGTTGTCTTTGTTAGATGTTCAAGTATACGAAGAGATGTTGTTCGCAATCGTGCAGTTCTATGATTCAACCTATCACTATTTCACATTTCCAGATTATCAGTTGCTACCAACCTTGGAAGAATATTCCGCCCTGATGGGGGTAGGCGTCACTCCTAGACCATTTTCTGGAAGAGAATGGATTCCTAATGAAAGAGCAGTTGCAAAGGCCGCGTATTTGGAGGTGGACGAGGTACGATCTCATATGATTGCTAAGGGGGGTTGTATGGATTTCCAGCTATGTTCCTATATGAAAAAGCTCAAAGCTATGCCTTGTCAAAGAATATTGAAGCCTTTGAGGCCATCCTAGTTTTACTAATCTACAGACTGTTCCTGTTCCCGACTACTAATGATTTTGTGGATGCAAAGGCAATCAACCTTTTCTTAATCAAGAATTATGTACCTACTTTGTTGGCCGATATGTACTTTTCCATTCACCGTAGGAACCGTTATGGAGTTAGACAGATTTAGTGTTGCACCGTTCTCTTGCACAAGTGGTTTATTTCGCACTTGCCAAGAATTCCAGCATTCTGGGATAAGAAAAATGGGCTCTCATGGGTTGAAAAGTTGTTGTTGCTCAAACACTCAGATATTAAGTGGTATGACCCTATGTATAGAGGGATTGCCATGATCCAAAGCTGTGGAGATTTTCCGAATGTACCGCTCATCAGCGTTAATGGTTGCATCAGCTATAATTAATCCTATTCTGGCTCGTCGCCAGTTGGGACACCCAATGGAGGATGAACCAAACCCAGGCTTTTTAAGAAGCTTTTACATTGAAGGGGGGAAGAATCCCTCTTACAGGGCTCGAATTATGTATGCTTGGCGTTATGTCCACACGAGGGGAGTAACTTCCCTAGGTTACCACGACACTACTATTTCAGAATCTTACTTATCATGGGTAAAAGAAGCAGCGTTGAAGATGTTCTATACTCGTTTTGAGCCAGACTCGCCCAAACCTACTCTCGTAGAAGAATTGAAAGCTGCTTTGGCAAAAGCTGAAAAAGAAGGAAAGGCTTGGAGGGATAAGTATTTCAAGGCTATGCAAGAGAAAGAAGAGCTTCAAGAGTTGATCCGTCAAGGTGGAAAGAGAAGGCAGCCAGAAGACGAAGGGCCATCCGACCAGAAAATTTATAATCCTTTTGTTTTCTGTTTGATTTCATCATGTATCTGTATTGAAGACTTGTATTTTTGTTTCAGAATCTTTGTTGTAAAACTCTCAGTTGTTAATCTATGAAGACTTTTGAATTTGCTTGTTTCCCCATTGTTATAATTTTTGGAAATATTTCTTTGGATTCCTTGAATGATTAATTTTGCATTGTTACATTTTGCATTCATAAGCATTGCATATGCATGTTCTTGTGTTGTGTCTCATCTCGCTGTCGTGTCTTCAGAAAGAATCACACTGAATCCTCAACACCGATACAACACCTGAGCCCAAGCTCGCCTAAGAAAGGAAGGACAAAAGTTGGATGTGGACAGGATTGATAATAAACTTGGAGAGCTACGAGGTGGCATGGGGCAGATCATGGAAGCCCTACAAGTCATTCGTGCGAAATTGGACACTCAAGCCACTGTTATTTCTGAAATCACTGGCATAGCTATAGAGCCGATCTTAACGGCAGTCACTGTTGCAAATGTTCCACCATATGGGTTACCGCCTGGTTTTGTACCTCCACCAGTAGTCAATCAATAAGCAATTCCTCTAGGGCCAGAAGTTCCTCAAGCTATTCCTACTTATACTCAGCCTTCTGTTCAGATTCAAGCGCGCCCTGTTTTTCATAATCCTCCACAAGTGTACGAAGGTATTGATGGGTATGAAGAGGAGAGTGAACGACATGATAAGTTGAAAGAAAGTGTAGAGACTATCGGCAGGAAAGTCAGAGCAATGGAAGGAAATGACATCTTTGGTACTGATGCCAGAAATATGTGCTTAGTGTTTGGATTGGTAATTTCGCCGAAATTCAAGGTTCCCAATTTTGATCAGTATTTTGGTGCTACTTGTCCTCGGATGCATCTGATTATGTATTACCGAAGGATGGCCGCTCATGTGGAAGATGACAAGTTGATGATTCACTGTTTCCAAGATAGTTTGAAAGGAGCTCCTGCTAAATGGTATTTGGGTTTGGATCAGTCTCGTATTCACAGTTTCCAATACTTGGCCGATGCTTTTGTGAAACATTACAAGTACAACATGGATTTAGCCCCTGATAGAAGACAATTACTGAGTATGTCGCAGAAGAGTTCGGAATCTTTCAAAGAATATGCACAACAATGGAGGGAAACCGCCTCCCAGGTATAATCTCCTTTGAGCGAAAAAGAGTTGACCGATTGGTTTGTCGATACAGTAAGACCGGAGTTTTATGAGAAGATGATCAGTAGTGTAACCGTAAGTTTTTCTGATATAGTAGCAGTGGGGGTGAGAGTGGAGTTAGGAATGAAGAATGGAAAGGTGGCTAGTGGTTCCAGCAGTTCTGGTAACAACAATGTCAAGAAGTTCAGCAGTAATTTTCATAAAAAGAAGGAAGGGGAGACAAATGCAGTAACCATGGGAAGAAAGACTCGCACCTAGAGACCGCCTTACCAACAGTATCAGCAAAGTTATGTTCAACAACCTCAACAAGGCTTTGCTTAGCAAGTTATGTTCAGCAAACCTAGCAACAACGACCAATGTATCCGTTGCAGTATGCCCAACAACAATATGTGGCAGCTGTAACTCCGGCTTTTAATCACCCTATTCCCGGTTATCAGACAGTGCCGCCAGCACCCGTATATCAGCCAATTCAACAAGGGTATCAACAAGCGCCCTACGCTCCACCCTATCAGCAACATCATCAGCCGAGAGCTCAACAACCCAGACAAAACTACCAGAATCGGAGACCAACAACAAAACCTCCACTTCCTCAGATACCGATGACTTACACCGAGTTGTACCCCTCCTTAGTGCATCAGGGATTGGTAACAACACGACCATTAAATCCAGACACTACAGCTCCTTACTATAATCCAAATGCTCATTGTGCCTTTCACGAAGGCGCTGCCGGTCATGATTTAGAAGGTTGTCTTGCTTTAAAACATCTTGTCAGGGAGTTGATGGAAAAGAAGATCTTGTCTTTTGATGATGTACCCCCAAATGTTAAAAGTAATCATTGCCGAATCATTGAGGGGTTAATGTGGTAGGAGAGGTGTCAGATGAAAGGATGGTCCGAGGTGTGTCAGAGATCAAAACCCCGTTGAGGTTACTTCACGAGAAACTACTGAAGGAAGGATTGATAGAAGGTACCCATAATGATTGTAAAGAATGTTCTAGTGATTCTAGAGGATGTGATGTGGTACGAGGAGATATACAAAAGTTGATTGAGGAGGGAGTATTGCAAGTGCATAGCAAGATGAGGAAAGAAGAAGTTTTGGTAATTGAACCTGTTTTTAATTTACCAAAGTGTCGCTACTGCGAAAATCGGCGTCTGCTATGACTGAAGAGTCGCCACCGTGCGTTATTTATCCCACAAGAGGGAAAGGAAACACTCAGAGTAAACCTAACGCAAAGAGGGAAAGGAATGGTCATTGCAACCAAATCCTGGATTCGGGAGTCGGTCACACAAGGGGAAGGTATTAGCACTCCTCACGTCCGTCGTACTCGACGGGATCCACGCTTGTTTTCTATCAAAGGGTATGCTTATCTATCTACTCTAAAGGTCTGGGTTAAAAAAGAAAATGAAAATGACTCGGCAAAGTATCGCGCTTTATGCCTACGTATTCCCGTCTGGAACGAGAAATCAGAGTCAACGTGGTTCACCTGACTACGGGAGAAGGGGGGAAGGTTGCTCGCCGAGATATCGCATCTCGTGCTTACGTACTTTCACACGGCATGAAAGATCAGAGCAAATGTAGTTCGGGCTACGGAAGACACAAGTTTGTCTGACATTTTTTTATCTCCTTAAGAAAGGGTTTTCCTAAATAAAGGGTCCAAGAGGACAAAAACAGAGTTTGATTGTTTGTTTGAATCTTTTACGCAAGAACAGTTTTTTTAGGATGTTTGCAATCTCAGTCGCACTAGAGACTATGACCCAGGAGTGAACGCTTCGTATGTCACACAAAGGGTACCACAATAACATCTAGATTACTGGAGAGAGACCCTCCACCAATCTTTTCCCAGATAGCTTAAGGCTCGTAACGCGCAACTTCAATTAACCTTATTACTGTGTTTTTGAATTGTTTTGAGATGAGAAGAGAAAGACGCCCTAAAACTATAGTTGAAAGGGAATCTACCTACAGTTGTCATGCATGGGTCAAAAACCTAATGTCTGTCATAATTCCCTCTTGCACAGAGGAAATCAGAGATCCTAGGGGAAAACAGCAAGAGAAAGCAAGCAGTAAATAGTAAACAGTAAAATGCATGCTATGCAACAGTACAAGCGAGGCAAGGGAGTCTGGCTCAACCTCAAACCTAAGAAAACAACAGGCAAGAGGAGACAAGCTCCACCTCAAACCTAGAGGTAATCAACACAAGCAAACAGACAATACAACAAAAGAAAAGAAACAGAGAAAGCAGCCCAAGCAACAATAACAGTCTTCAGCGGACAGCAACTTCAATACTCAATAGCAGCAGCTCTAAACAGCAAATCCTCTTGACAACAAAGTTGACATCAAAAAAGGCTTCATCTTCAAGCTAGCTTCTAACTTCAAGCTTCGTCAAACTTCATCTTCAATCTCTAGAAAGCATACTCCAAGCAAAGGATTAATCACTAAGATCAAGGTTGCAATGTTGAGAACCAAAGGAAATCATTAAGTACCAAGATTGAAATGGAAAGGCATCCTCAAAGTTCTACTCAACTATGGGCATACCACACATCCCTCCAAATGAGAGATGGCGTTTCCCTAGGAGGACTTTACATCATTGGATAGAATAGAAGCATACAATGCATTCTATGTTTGATGAAAGAATCAAAGCTAGTCCTAATGGCTCTTCCTAAAATCCTAATTTCCTAAGCTCCTAAAAAGCTCCTAAAAGAGAAGCAAACTTCAACTCCAAGCTCCAACCTTCAAGCCACAGTAGCTACACCAAATCTAGAAGACCTCCTAAGAAGGAATCCAAGCAAACCCAGCTCCAAAGTCACCAACAAGACCAAACAAACAAGAGCACTAAAGATAGAACACCACAAGCACAAGCAACTTGCAAAATACAACTAAAAAAGAAAACAAAGTTGTAAAATTCTAATAAAATTCCTAGCGGAACATACATGTTTTAAAAACCTAGGGTTAAAATATTAAAGCCTAATTCAACTTCTATGTCACCTAAATAATTTCTAAATTGAAGGGTATCAAGGTGATCCACAAGTTTGGGAAGGCTCTAATCTCAATACCTAAAACAAAATCTAAATTGTTCTAAAATTCTAACAAAAATTCTAAGGGAACATGGATATCCATCCTAAAATATATTAAAAAATCAAAGCCAGATTCAACATTAATTGGAAGAACAAAATTCAACAAGACAGATGATCAAATATGCAAATATTAAAGAATTAAACAAAATGAGAAAAATCAAATTAAATTGAAAAATGCATGAAAATGCATTTTATTGATTTCATAAAATCACAAATTCTCTCAAGATCATGGAGATATTTTTAAAATAATTTTTGGATCAAAATTGAATTTATTGTGATTTTTTGAATCACTAATGCATTCAAAATAATCAAAAACAAATAAAAGAAAATAAAAAGCTGAAATAAATCCTGAGGCGTGGGATCTGCGTACGAGTCAACACATCCAATGTCTGAGGGATTTCCACCTCATTAAGTGAAACTGCAGCGTTTTGAGACCAAAAACTCCACTCTCAGATTAAAACATGGCTGTCAGATGCAAGGAAAAGTCATGGTCAAAGCAAGATCCAATGGTCCAGTCTTCATCTTCTCCAACTCACAGGCCAACCGGAGTGGGATTCAGGGCGGTGGCCGGAGAAGACTCTGGTTGTCTTCTCCGGCGAGGTTCAAGTTACAGTCAACCAAAAAACACAAAGTCTATACAAATTCTACTCAGTTTTTCATCAGGATTTCAAATCTCCTATCCATATGTTCTAATTCTCCATAGATTTCAAAATTCGAAGCAATGTTCAGAACACACATCCAGATCAATCATCATCAATTGCAAATCTAATACTATAGAATTCATCGTCATGCTAAACTGATCATCCTGATCTAATCAAATTGCTCTATCTCCTCATGAATCAAGAGATTCGAATCCAAACAGAATTACTATGTCATGATCAACCATCATCAAATGTCTCCAAATTGATCCTAAAACGATCTACATCTTGCCTAGATCCTAACCACAAGTTCAAATCTAACTATCACATGCTAAATCATGCAGAATTTTGAAAGTTACTAACCTGTTGTAGATCTAGTAACAGAGGCACTTGGAGCTTGATTCTCCCTTCAAAACTCTCCATATACGTTCAATGATGTACTAGGAATAGTTTGCAACCTTCAATTTTCTTTGATCTTGCTTCAAATTGAAAACTCGATTTCACTTGCTCCTCTTGAAAATTCAAAGGCAACTTCAGCTTTCTGGCACGAAAATGGTTCCAAAATTAATCTGAAATCAATCCAATGAATATATAGAATGTTTCCATGGGCTTTTGAATTCAATTTGAGGCCCAATTCAGCCAATTGCAATTTCTGTTTTTGCTCTTGAAGTTGCACATGACAGTCACGAGTTGGCCATGGAAACTGTTCTAGAATCTTCCCTTTCAATTGCACATTGCCTTGTGAGTGTATTCAGACCAAAAGGAGCACTTGAAATGCCTTGGTGAAGAATTTGGGTGTGTAACTTGCATTTGAAGCAACCATATGGTAACTCATGAAAATTGACCTATGCCCCAAAATCTACCAATGTCAATGTGTCTAAAATGAACTTTACAATCAAAATGATCACTTATTTGACATGCTTTGGTCATTCTATTCAAAATGTGAATTTTCCCTCCTTTAATCATTTGAAAATCTTCCTTATTCAAACCATTTCAAACAAGGTCTTGCTATGAGCCCAATCAATCCATCAGGAATTCTTCACTAGCTTAAAAACCCCATTTTGAACAACTTTCATGTTGAACACAAATCCATTTGACAAGTGCAAGTTGGAGATTTTGACCTATGATTGAAAATGACCTATAATCTCACTTTCCCAAAATACCCCTGACTTGTAAACCTCATAACTTTAGTTCTACAAATCCGATGGAAGACTTCTAGTACAATTTAGAAAGCTAAGATCATGAGGAACAACTTGCGTGTTGGCCAAAAGTTCTGGTGAAACCTCTTTCTAGGTCAAAAATAGCTTAGAAGTCAGATGATTTTCACAGACAAATTTCAGAGACATCTGAGGACTTGTAACTTGTCTGGACCATAACTTGAATTCTATAAATCCCCTTGAGGACTTCTAGTACTCAAATTAAAGGTATTGATATGATATACAAGTTTCATGTTGGCCAAAGATCCATTTGTAACTTGTATCTTGGCTTAGGTGGTCTAGAAGTTAGGCACTAAACAGGGAATTTTACACTGAAGCCCTAATTTAGCAACTTCCCACGCTCTTGACTTTTCTTGACTTGATCTTGGCACAACACCACAAATGTCTCATCATATCATTTCATGAACTCCATGACCTAAAAGTAGACTTTGATACTCTTCAATTGCCCAGTTGACTTAGGATTAACCCAGATGAAACCCTAATTGCTTGCACCTCAATTGTGGCTCTTGCATTTGACACAATGACTTGATTAAACTATCCCATGGCCCTCTAAGCATTCTATGAGCTCCATACACATCCTCTTCTCACATTAAAAACTTCACAGCCCTCTGATGGTCTTCAGTTGATCCTCAAGTTAAGAGAAGATTCACACTCAAACATCTAAACCCTTAGGCACTCAAACCACCTTCTGATGACTTTGACAACTTCTCAATCTTGAATGAGACCTCTTGCTAGGCTTCTCTTGATAAGAACAACACTTGATCCCCTGCTATATGAATGGTGCAAATGATATAACTATGCAAATGTTAATGCAATGAAACATAAACCAGGTAAGAAAAGGTTGGGCAAATTTTGGGGTACAACAGCTGCCCCTATTCAAACGGCTTGGACCCGACTGGGTGAAGAGCGAACGACCTTCAAACAATCGAGGTAGAAGACGGTTGAATACCAAGAAACCCGGAAATTTGCTAACCGCAGAAATACACCCCGAAAACTGCTTGTGGAACAACATCAGTTGCGCTGAACCCATTTGTTACGGCAACAGCTGATCAATCATCTGATAACACCTTGGATTGCAACATCAACCCCCTGTGTGACGTCACAGGCATCGAATCAACTTTGCCAAGAACAACTTCGTCCATAACTGAACTAAACTTCGTCAACATGAGGAGAGACTCCATCACCATGGGTACGATTCCGTCCATAACCGGAATAACAATCTCTGTCAATCACAGGTAATGACTCCATCGACACGGATACTAATCATTGTTAACTTTACTGGGGACAACTCCGTCGATCACGGGTAATAACTCCGTCCACACGGGTAACAATCACTATCAACACAGTTACAATTTCGTCAACACGGATAACAATCACTTTCAACACAGGTAACGATTCCGTCAACACGGATAACAATCACCGTCAGCACGGGTAACAATCATTTGTCAACACAGGTACGATCTGTCAACACGGATACCCATCACTGTTAACACAGGTACGATTCTGTCAAGATGGATAACAATTACTGTCAACACAGGTACGCGGTTCCGTCAACACGGATAACAACCACCGTTAACACAGGTACGATTTCGTCAACACAGGTACGCGATTCCATCAACACGGATAACAATCACCGTCAGCACGGGGAAACGATTCTGTCAACACGAATAACAATCACTGTCAACATAGGCGCAATCTCTGTCCATCACAGGTAACAATCTCTGTCAACACAGGCGCAATCTCTGTCCATCACAGGTAACAATATCTGTCAACACATGCGCAATCTCTGTCCATCACAGGTAACAATCTGTGTCAACATAGGCGCAATCTTTGTCCATCACAGGTACAATTCCGCCAACACGGATACATTTGATGAATACTTTGCTGGGGAATATGAGAAACTTAACCAAACAACTCTGTGGGGAAAAATTTCACCGGGGAAATCACTAGTGACAACTCCGAAAGTTTGATCCATGAAATCTTTTAGCACTGACGTAATAGAAAATCCGGGGAGAATCCCGCTGGGGACGAAAAGTTACTTAACCAAGCAAACTCTGTTAGGGGATGAACGTTATCATCATCTATCTCATGCCGAGAATTTCAATATCTAGAGATCCTTCTGAGCAAGAATTTCACTCCTCTATAGGGAACAACACCTGAAACCGAAGAGGTAACCAACCTGACTTGTGTTTCATAATGTGTATGTTTGACAATGGCGTAATGCTCCATATGGCATGGAAATGCTATGCGTTTAAGTAGATGCAAATATGATGATATATGCAAAATGCAAAGATGCCAAGAGGCGCTTCAGCAAAATAAATGCCAAAGACAAGACCCAATCCGCTGGGGATAACCATCCTGCTGGGGAACAACTAACAAGCTTGAAGTTACGAACTCTGTTGGGGATGTTCATCCTGTCGGAGTAACAAACAACCTGTTGGGGACAAGGAGAAATAATCCTGCGCGGGGATAATCCTTCTGAACCAAAGACGACTTGGTTATACTCTGCGGGAGTTACCCATGCTGGGGATGGAATGTGCACATACTCACTGCTGGGAATGCACTTTCCGTTGGGAACATCGAGGTCCACTGAGGATACTCTCTTGGCAGCTTTCCTGGGGAATACTCTTCTGGGAAGGACAAGCCACATCCAGTAGGGATAAGTGCCATCTCAAATCTTTCTGGGATAAGATATAAGTTCCATCTGCTAAGGAGTGATACAACAACTTGGTCACGGGACTCTGGCTGTGGAAACACAAATTCCCTGACTGTTTGCTTCAAAGGTGAGAACCCTGCAAAACACAAACGAGACAGAACAAATCTACACAACAAGATCTATCCCGGTTAGTATCTGTGACATTCATTCAGTCAACTCGAAGTTTTAGAAATTATTGGCAAGGGCCAGCAAGTTTATGTACATGCAAGTTCATCAAAAACATTGGCGTTTTTCTCAAACAAAACAGTAAAGAACAAGCATTAAATAATAAATAACATGCTTTATTGACAACAGGCCTGTAAATAGACAAACTTTTGTACACCGGATGCAACTCCTGAAAAGAGAAATTTACGCACAAGTAAAATACAAATATTACAGAAGCACAATGAAAATTTGTATACATGTCGGCAATGTGGTACAGACGAACACCATGAGCTGACCCTCCTATGACTCGCCTGACTCTGACGCTTTCCCGATACTCGATCTTCGGAAGAGATTGTTTTGGATATACGACCCTCAGGTACTCCCAAACCACTAAGCAACGCAGTATCAAACTCGGACCACATTCATTTGCTTTTTCAAATCCCTAACTTTTGCGTGAACCGCCCTTTGCGGGTTTTCAATTCACCGGGATACCCTTTTTTTGCCGAAATCGCCCTTTTCAGGTTTTCAACTTCACGGGTGTACATTTTTCAATTTTATCCCTAACTTTTGCCCGAACCTTTTATTCCTTTTTTATGGTTTGCCAGGATGCCCCATTTTTGCCTGGACTCTCTTTTTTCTGTCCAGCGCTTCTCTTTAAGCAAAGTATTTTTTAACTGCGTCCGAGTTCACAGGGGATGTAAAATCCTCACCATCCATGGTGGACAACAGTAAGGCTCCTCCAGAGAAAACATTTCTCACGACATATGGACCTTCATAGTTGGGAGTCCATTTGCCCCTGTGATCTGATTGTGGTGGAAGAATCTTTTTCAGCACAAGATCGCCCGTCTGAAAGCTTCGAGGACACACCTTCTTATCATAAGCTTTCTTCCTTCGACTCTGATACAGCCGACCATATGCTAGAGAAGCCAATCTCTTCTCATCCATTAAACTGAGCTGATTCAATCTATCTTTCACCCAATCTGCCTCATCAAGTTGGACATCACGCAAAACCCTCAGAGAAGGAATCTCAACCTCCAATGGTAGGACAACCTCCATACCATATACCAATGAAAAAGGAGTCGCCCCGGTTGATGTGCGTACCGTCGTACGATAACCGTGCAAAGCAAAAGGCAACATCTCATGTCAGTCCTTGTAAGTCATAACCATCTTCTGAACGATCTTCTTTATGTTTTTATTGGCCACTTCAACAACGCCATTCATTTTGGGCCGATAAGGAGAAGAGTTGTGATGTTCAATCTTTAAATTCTGGAATAATTCCTTCATCATCTTGTTATTCAAATTCGAACCGTTGTTAGTGATAATCCGCTCCGGGATTCCATATCTGCAGATAATATCTTTCTTGATAAATCTGGCTACCACCTGCTTAGTAACATTAGCATATGACGCCGCTTCAACCCATTTGGTGAAGTAATCAATATCTACCAAGATAAAACGATGTCCGTTGGATGCCGTGGGCTCAATCTTCCCAATCACATGAATTACCCACATGGAAAAAGGCCAAGGCGACGAAATAACATTTAGAGGGCTCGGAGGCACATGAATGTTGTCCGCATAAATCTGGCATTTATGACACTTCTTTGTAAACTTGAAACAATCTGTTTCCATTGTCAGCCAGTAGTACCCTGCTCTTAATAATTTTCTCGTCATTGCATGTCCTCCGGCATGCGTACCAAATGTGTAAGAACAGAGTATGCCTAAGAGGGGGGGTGAATTAGGACTTTTGAAATTTTTCCGGTTTTTATGGTATCTTGAAATATTACTGGTTTGTGTTTTTGGTTATGAAAGCAGAAGAAGAAAAAAATAAAAGAACAATGGACACCAGGATTTATAGTGGTTCCCCTCACAATCCGAGAGTACTCCACTCCCCTTTCAACATGAAAGAGAGTTTTCACTATTGTTTAATAAAGTACAACCTATCACACCATCAACCGGTGAGGCCTACTATCAAACAATAAAACTAACAAGTGTACAAGAACAATCCTCTTGTAAACACTCACCCTTGTGTCCAACAATCCTGGATCACAAGTCAAAATACACAAGTTTGTAAAGATTTTGATTTGAGAGTAATGATATCAAAGTTGATCTTCTCCAAATGATCAGAATTCACTCTTACAATTTTCAATACAAGTGTTCAAGGATGAATATGAAATTTATGCACATATGAACACTTAATGAAAGTTTTTGAAAATGGTGAATTTGATTCTAAGACAATTTGAAAATGAATGTAGAAAGTGTTTGGAGATTGAAAAGTTTTTTTATGTTGTTGTGTTGTATTTTCAAAATTGAAAAACTCAGAATTTATATGAGTAAAATACCCTTTCAAAAAGGTACATTGAGTAGACATCAAAAATACGAAATGGTATAATTTTTTAAATAATTTTTGAACTTGAAACAAAGCAATTTTTCACTGTACGTTCAGTGTTAATCGGTTAACCCATATGGTTAATCGGTTAACACTGGTACGTTAGCCCAGAAATTTCAAAATTCAAATTGGTTAACCGTTTAACCTATATGATTAACCGGTTAACCTATATGGTTAATCGGTTAACACTGCTAATTTTCAGAAAAATGCTTTAAAAAATTAATGTTATACCAATTCTAAGGTTTCAAAAACATGCTTATGTATTATGCAAAAATGCTTGATGTTTTTGAACACTTGTATATCAAATTATAAGGGTAGAATTTGATATACCAGTAATGCATCCAAGTCTGGAAGAATCATAGTTCCATATTTAACTTGACTTGAAAGATATCTTGATTTGATCTTGAGATCTTTGAACGGCTTGTCTTTTTGCAATCAAGAGATGACCTTGAGTAGTATTGACATCATCAAAACTTGAGACTGAAGCATGCTTCTACATTCTCCCCCTTTTTGATGATGGCAATCAAAAAATGTTGTGCGATATCTCTTGGTTCTTGATTTGATTCTCCCCCTATGTCTAGCAACTCCCCTTATTTCAACAGAGGAAAAAAAATCTGCACACAGAGAGACATTAACACAACCAAGCTCTTCTCCCCCTTTGACATCAGCAAAAAGGAAGAGCTTTCAAAGAAATCACAAGATAGCAGCAAATATAGTAATAAGCACATGCAAAGCCAAGTAAACACAAAGCACAAACAGTAGTACATATAAAATGCAGCAAATAGAAATTGTACTTGTTACAATAAAACATAGTTCAAATGAAAGCATAAAAACATAAGACTAGAAAGCAAAGCAATAAAAACATCAGCAGCAGCATATTCTCTAAAAATCCTCATCCGCCATATCCTCCTCCTCTTCTTCTTCATGTCCTTCATTTTCTTCATCAGATACAACAGGGCCGTCAGGGTTGGTGTGGTGAGAAGAAAGTACAAGGTTCCGGAGAGAAGCAATGGCCCGGGAGGTTTCTCTATGCTGAGTCATGATAGTTTGGTAAAGGAACTCGTTTGTGATGCCTCCTTCAGGTACGGGAAAGGCCTGGTTAGCATTGGCTCCTTCTTCTGAATACTTGTAAGTACCGTCATTATCCTTAAAAATTCCAGTATTCTTGACAATTGTCATCTCGTTGATCTCATTGGTGGTTGATTTCATCTTGATGGTTGGTTCACGGTTAAGATCCAAAGTAGTCAATTCCAAAATTCTTGATACCAGCCGTGCATAAGGAAGACGGGTTGAAAGAGATAGTTGTTGTTGAAGGTGATACATGATGGTCAGAATCCAATTAACACGAATCTTGTTCTTGATGGCGAAAACAAGTTGCATTTCCAGATCATTAATTTGTGCATGATTCGAATCCTTGGGAATCAGCACATAACAGATTATGTAGTGAAGCATCCGATCAGAGACGGTAAGATTCTTTGCATAGCACAACAGACGAGAAGTACGTTGGTTGGTGATAATCATCTCCTTTGGAAAACTGCAGATCTGATAATAGAACTCCATCTTGTCGTAGTTGGACCACGGCCCTTCCACGTGGTTAACTCCCTTTCTCAGAAAGTACCCAGATGATGGTATGTTCAGCATTGCAGCAACATCAGACAGATTTTCTTCAACAACACAGTCTCTAACAATTGTTTTCATAATATGCTCATCATTTGCATTTAGAAACACATACAGTTTATGCAAAAAGGATTTGACAAGATCCGGGTAGCAGTTTCCAGAATCAGACACAAATTTATCGATCCTCTGATATTTGAGCAAAGCAGGAAAATCAAAAGATGATGCGGGAAAAGCCTTAAGATTCACATACTTTACCGGAAGGATAGAACGAACTCGGACTTTGAAATCCATTCTGCGCTTCTTGGTTGTTTCCATAGGAATATCTTCATCAGATGCAGAGTGATGTTCAGGAAGTTTTCCCTTGCCGCGGTTTGATGCTGAAGCCATGGATGGTTGTGGGTTCTGAGGAAGTTAGGGTTTGAGAAGTTGTGGGGAGTTTTTCCAACTTTTGAGAGTGGGAGAGAGAATTTAGAATTTTAAGAGGGAATATGGATTTTGGATATGGATTTGGATATTTAAGAGAATATGGACCACACAAAATATATTAAAAAAAATAAAATTTTTCAAAAATTTTAATTAATTTTCGTTTCTGATTTTTTTTGAAAAATTAAAAGTGTTAATCGGTTAACCATATAGGTTAATCGGTTAACACATTAAAAAATTTAATCAGAATTGAAAATTCAACTGTGTTAATCGGTTAACCCATATGGTTAATCGATTAACATGCTCGAATTTTTGAAAAAATACTTAAAAACAGAATGCATACACATGAAAACATATCACAAATAATGCATACATATAATAGAGAAAAAGGTCAGATGTCACCTTCATCAAGAATCCCAAGTTCTCTCCGAAATTTGTAGAATGGTTCTTTTGCCAAAGGCTTGGTGAAGATGTCAGCGAGTTGGTTGTGTGTGTCGACGAAAGTAACATCAACATCTCTGTTTAATACGTGATCTCGAAGGAAATGATACCTGATATCGATGTGCTTTGTTCTGGAATGCATAACTGGATTCTTTGTGATATTTATGGCACTAGTATTGTCACATCGTAGAGGAATGCATCCGAGGTCAACACCATAATCCAGAAGTTGTTGTTTCAGCCATAAAATCTGTGCACAGCAACTTTTTGCGGCGATGTATTCTGCTTCGGTAGTGCTGAGTGCTACACAAGCTTGCTTCTTGCAGGCCCATGATACTAGAGCATTTCCGAGAATGTGACATGTACCACTTGTACTTTTTCTATCGGTTTTGCATCCTGCATAGTCAGCGTCAGAATAACCAACTAAAGAACAAGTACTACCTTTAGGATACCATAATCCTACGTTGGTCGTTCCTTTGAGATACTTGATAATTCTCTTCACAGCAGGGAGATGCGATTCCTTTGGATTTGCTTGGAAGCGTGCACACAAACAAACACTTGCTACCGGAGCGAATGTTTCATCAAAATCAATTCCTTCCTCCTGGTTGTAGCCTTGTGCGACCAATCTTGCCTTGTTACGAACTATAATCCCATTCTCGTCAAGTTTGTTCTTGAACACCCATCTGGTTCCTATAATATGCTTATTGTCTGGTCTTGGTACAAGGGTCCAAACTTGATTTCTTTCAAATTGATTAAGTTCTTCTTGCATTGCTATAATCCATTGGTCGTCTCCTAAAGCTTCATCGATCTTTGATGGTTCAATTTGAGATACAAACGCCATGTTGAGACAAGCATCCTTTAAATTAAGTCGAGTTGCAACACCTTGACTAATATCACCAATAACTTTATCAATTGGGTGATCTTTGTGTGTTCTCCATTCTTTCGGAAGATCTTGATTTTCTTGAGTAACATCTTCTCGTAATATTGTTTGATCATTTGAAACAATTTCTTCATTTTGTGGAGTATCTTCGTCGGATTTCTCATCAAACTTACCGAGTTTGTCCTTATTGTTGTTGAGAACGAAGCATTTGCAGCCAAATATGTGGAAGAATGATATATTCGGGTTCCTTCCCTTGAACAACTCATACGGAGTCTTTTTGAGTAGCGGTCGAATATTCACGCGGTTGCTTACAAAGCACGCCGTGCTTATTGCTTCTGCCCAAAAATATTTTGGAAGATTTGTGTCGCTGAGCATTGTTCTAGCAAGTTCAACTAGTGAACGATTCTTCCGTTCTACGACGCCGTTTTATTGAGGAGTTCTTGGTGCCGAAAATTATGAGAAATTCCATTTTCTTCGCAAAATTCTTCAAAGTCTGAATTTTGAAATTCTCCACTGTGGTCGCTTCTTATGGAGGCTATAGTGAGTGACTTCTCGTTTTGAATTTGTTTTGCATACTTTTTGAATGCTTTGAACGCATCATTTTTCTGCGCTAAAAACATTGTCCAGGTATATCGAGAAAAGTCATCAACAATAACTAAAGCATAAATACTACCTCCAAAGCTCTTCGTTCTTGAAGGACCAAAAAGATCCATGTGCAACAATTGAAGTGGTCTTGATGTAGAAACCACTTGCTTGGATTTGAAAGTTGTCTTGGTCTGTTTTCCCTTTTGACATGCATCGCATAATTTATCCTTGATGAATTTTATCTTCGGAAGCCCAACAATCAGATCATGCTTGATTAATTTTTTTAGATGCTCCATGTGAATGTGAGCAAATCTTTTATGCCAAAGCCATGCCTCGTTGTTGTTTGCCATAAGACATTTTACCTTCAAGGAAGAATCATCAAAAGAGATCATAAAAATATTATTATATCTTTTACCTTTTAGCAGAATCTCATGAGTGACTTCGTGTTCGATCAAGCATTCCTCCTTTGTGAAGTTGATTTTGAACCCTTTGTCACACAATTGACTGATGCTAAGCAGGTTATGCTTAAGGCCTTCAACAAAAAGAACGTCTTCGATAATTGTACATGGAGGTGCACCAATGGTTCCAACTCCAAGAATTTTTCCTTTATTATCATCACCGTAAGTGACGTATCCTTTGGCCTTTAATGATAGACTTGAAAATTTGTTTATATCTCCCGTCATATGCTTCGAGCAGCCACTATCAAGATACCATGGATTTGTGGTTGTCTTCAAGCATACCTACAAAACAAAATTAGGTAGTGTTAGGTACCCAAATTGCTTTGGGTCCTTGATAGTTAGTACCCTTTTCCACCCACACATAATGCCCCTTTGCAATACCAATATTACGTATATAGCAGGCATTAGGTGTGTGCCCTTTAATTCCACAATAAAAACATGTAGGTTGAAAATGACTTCTATATCTAGGAATATAATTCTTTTTATTAATTCTTTTCTTGTTATGATTTTGATGCTGAATTCTAAAAGTGCTTGTCTCTTCCTTAACAATTTGTTCACTTGCTCTTACGAAAATGGTCTCATTGGTGCTTGGTTTTGAAAATTTAGAATATCCCAATCCACTTTTATCATTAGGATACCTTTGATGTTTAAGAATCTCTTCCAAGCCAATTTGACCTTTTTCGTATCTTTCTAAAACTCTTTTAAGTTGAACAATTTGAAAAGACAAAGACTCACAATTCTTACATACAAGACTTTGTTTTTCATCCATCACTTTTTGTTTTTCATCTTCAATATTTTTCAAGAAAGCAGAATTTTGTTTTTCTAAAAGTAAAATTCTTTTCTTTTGTGATGAGATGTTTTTATACAAAGTTTTGCACTTTTTTAGAAGTTCATCTATAACTTCTTGAGCATCATTATCATAGACAGAAAAATTACTACTAACCTCATTTTCGTCATCGGAATGGTGAGAGGCCATTAAGGCAATATTTGTGCATTCATCGCTATCTGATTCCGATGATGAACTCACTTCGTTATCGTCCCATGCGACATAAGCCTTCTCTGTTTTGAAATCCTTCTTGCCCTTGAATTTTCCTTTATTTGCGAGTTTTGGGCAATCTGGCTTTATGTGACCTTGTTTCCCACATTCGTAACATGTAATTTCTTGGTTTGATGTGGATGCCTCCTTTTTCCTGAAATGTCTATTCTTTTTAGAAAAAGAAGAAGTTTTATTATTATTAAAAAACTTACCAAGCTTCTTTACTAGAAGCATGAAATTTTCGTCTTCGGAAGATTCGTCAATTTTATCATCCCTTATGTCAGTCTTCAAGGAAATTCCTTTGGACTTCTTGTCTTGACTTTCATGTTTCTCAAGCCTTCCAAGTTCCAGTACATGCTCTTGAAGTTTCCCGAATAATGAAGCGGATGTCATTGTTGAAAGACTTTTCTTTTCCGAAATGGCGGTCACCGGGCTGCATACGGAACATCTCATATTCTTGACTTAACGTGTTAAGTCTTCATCTTTTTACTTCTGCTGTTCCTTCATGCGTTTCTACCAAGGTATCCCAAATCTGTTTTGCCGATTGACACTGTGATATGCGAAAGAATTCATCCATACTGAGAGCGCTTTGAAGTATGTTGATTGCTTTCTTCTCATTCAAGATTCTCTTCTTGTCATCTTCATCATATGAGGATTTAATCTTTGGGGTTCCAACACCATTTACCACACTTGTAGGAACATGTGGACCAGTTTCAACGGTTTCCCATATACCATCTCCTTGAGCCTCAAGATGTGCCTTCATACGGATTTTCCAAAAATCAAAGTATTCTCCAGAAAAGAGTGGTGGCTTGTTACTACTTCCACCATCTTTGAAAACCGGGTTGGTACTTGCGGAAGCCATACTGAATCGTTAGGAACAGGTTACCTTAACCTGCTCTGATGCCAATTGTAAGAACAGAGTATGCCTAAGAGCGGGGGTGAATTAGGACTTTTGAAATTTTTCCGGTTTTTATGGTATCTTGAAATATTACTGGTTTGTGTTTTTGGTTATGAAAGCAGAAGAAGAAAAAAATAAAAGAACAATGGACACCAGGATTTATAGTGGTTCCCCTCACAATCCGAGAGTACTCCACTCCCCTTTCAACATGAAAGAGAGTTTTCACTATTGTTTAATAAAGTACAACCTATCACACCATCAACCGGTGAGGCCTACTATCAAACAATAAAACTAACAAGTGTACAAGAACAATCCTCTTGTAAACACTCACCCTTGTGTCCAACAATCCTGGATCACAAGTCAAAATACACAAGTTTGTAAAGATTTTGATTTGAGAGTAATGATATCAAAGTTGATCTTCTCCAAATGATCAGAATTCACTCTTACAATTTTCAATACAAGTGTTCAAGGATGAATATGAAATTTATGCACATATGAACACTTAATGAAAGTTTTTGAAAATGGTGAATTTGATTCTAAGACAATTTGAAAATGAATGTAGAAAGTGTTTGGAGATTGAAAAGTTTTTTTATGTTGTTGTGTTGTATTTTCAAAATTGAAAAACTCAGAATTTATATGAGTAAAATACCCTTTCAAAAAGGTACATTGAGTAGACATCAAAAATATGAAATGGTATAATTTTTTAAATAATTTTTGAACTTGAAACAAAGCAATTTTTCACTGTACGTTCAGTGTTAATCGGTTAACACTGGTACGTTAGCCCAGAAATTTCAAAATTCAAATTGGTTAACCGGTTAACCTATATGGTTAATCGGTTAACACTGCTAATTTTCAGAAAAATGCTTTAAAAAATTAATGTTATACCAATTCTAAGGTTTCAAAAACATGCTTATGTATTATGCAAAAATGCTTGATGTTTTTGAACACTTGTATATCAAATTATAAGGGTAGAATTTGATATACCAGTAATGCATCCAAGTCTGGAAGAATCATAGTTCCATATTTAACTTGACTTGAAAGATATATTGATTTGATCTTGAGATCTTTGAACGGCTTGTCTTTTTGCAATCAAGAGATGACCTTGAGTAGTATTGACATCATCAAAACTTGAGACTGAAGCATGCTTCTACAAAATGTACCCTCGTGGATTTCTTCCATGAGAAACTTAGCCTCTTTCTCATCCACACATCGCAACAACACCAAGTCGTGGTTTCTCTTGTACAAAACCCCATCCGGATTCAAATAGAAATTGCCAGCCAAACTCCTAAGAGTCTTCTGATCGCGACCGGATGCCCCAGCCGGATACTCTTGGTTCTTCAGGAAATTCTGGATATCATAATACCACGGTCTGCCATCGGAAGCTTCCTCAATGGAAAATATGAAAGCGGGCCTATCAAGGCGAGAGATAACTATCCTGGGAGCCTCATTCCTGAAGTTAACCTTATACATTGAGGACAAGGTCGCGAGAGCGTCTGCCATCTGATTTTCTGCTCGTGGTACATGGTGCAATTTCACCTTGTTAAAGAAAGGTAACAACCTCCTTGCATAATTCATATAGGGTATTAGATTGGGCTGACGAGTCTCCCACTCACCCTTGATTTGGTTCACGACTAGCGCGAAGTCTCCATACACATCAAGATTTTTAATTCTCAGATCAATAGTTTCTTCGAGCCCCATAATGCACGCTTCGTATTCGGCCTCATTGTTGGTAACTGGAAAGGTCAATCTAGCAGTGAACGGGATGTGCGACCCATGAGGAGTAGTAATGATTGCCCCTATTCCACTTCCATATGAATTGACGGCATCGTCAAATATCAATTGCCATTTGGAACCCAACTCTGGACCTTCATCCGGCAACGGATCCTCACAGTCCTTCATTTTTAAGGACATGATATCCTCGTCAGGAAAATCAAAACTCATCGATTGGTAATCATCAATTGGCTGCTCAGCTAGGTATTCAGACAGAACACTACCTTTAATAGCCTTTTGAGAAACATACTGAATATCGTATTCTGTCAATACCATCTGCCATCGGGCAATTCTCCCGGAAAGTGCTTGCTTTTCAAACATGTATTTGATCGGTTCCATCTTTGAAATTAGCATGGTTGTATGATTTAGCATGTATTGCCTCAAACGTTTGGCAGCCCAGCCTAGCGCACAACGCGTTTTTTCGAGCATTCAGTAACGGGACTCACAGTCTGTGAACTTTTTACTTAAATAGTAAATCGCATGCTCTTTACGTCCAGTCTCGTCATGCTGACCAAGAACACAACCCATACTTTTCTCAAGAACCGTCAAATACATAATCAATGGTCTCCCGGCTACTAGGGGTATCAATACTGGAGGTTCCTGCAAATATTCTTTTATTTTGTCAAACGCCTTTTGACAATCTTCATTCCAGGTCACAGCCTGATCTTTTTTCAACAACTTGGATAATGGCTCGCACGTGGCCGTTAGATGAGATATGAACCGAGCTATGTAGTTCAACCTCCCTAAAAAACCACGAACCTCTTTTTCTATTTTCGGAGTTGGCATTTCTTGTATCACTTTTATCTTAGCAGGATCAACCGCAATTCCTTTTTCGCTTACAATAAACCCCAATAGCTTATCGGATCTCACCCCGAAGGTGCACTTGTTAGGATTCAGCCTCAGCCTGAATTTCCTAAGCCTCTTGAACAATTTTAGAAGATTGACCAGATGCTCATCCTCCGTCTGGGATTTGGCAATCATATCGTCAACATAGACTTCGATCTCTTTATGCATCATGTCATGAAAGAGTGTTGTTATAGCTCGCTGATATGTTGCCCCAGCGTTCTTCAAACCAAAAGGAATCACTTTGTAGCATAACGTTCCCCACGGGGTAATAAAAGTTGTTTTCTCCATATCATCTGGCGCCATCTTTATCTAATTATAGCCCGAAAAGCCGTCCATGAAGGAAAACACGGAGAATTGAGCGGTGTTGTCGACCAACACATCAATATGAGGAAGCGGAAAGTCGTCTTTTAGGCTCGCCCTATTTAAATCTCTGTAATCAACGTACATCCGCACCTTACCATCTTTCTTTGGTACAGGTACTATATTGGCGACCCATGAGGGATAAGTTGTGACAGCTAGGAAACCAGCATCCCACTGTTTCTGAACTTCCTCTTTAATTTTCACAGCCATATCTGGTCGAGTTCTTCTGAGTTTTTGCTTAACCGGCGCATATTTCTCGCGCAATGGCAAATGGTGAACCACCATATCAGTATCCAACCCAGGCATGTCTTCGTACGACCAAGCGAAGATATCACTGTACTCCCGCAGCAACTCGATAAGCCTTTGCTTGATATCACTTTGTAGTGCAGCCCCTATCCGGATATTCCTGACAACCTCTTCGGACCCCACGTTGATAATTTCAATTTCCTCCTGATGAGGTAGAATGATTCTCTCTTCCTGTTTCAAAAGTCGAGTCAGTTCTTTTGATAAGTCATTACCCTCAACAATCTCTTCTTCTGCTTGAAGTATCGGGTGCTCGAAGTCGAAGCGAGTCATAGGAATTTCAAGATCGGTGCCGTTTGAAATATGAATCCTGCAATGAGAATGGTTAAATGTTTCAAATAATGCAAACAAAGCACATAACCACGTTGCCATTTTATTATTAAAGTAAAAACAGGAAAAACAAGGATCACAAAATTTGTATGAGAAAAATGCCTTTATTAATGATTAAACAAAGCACACACATAAGCAGGTATCCCTAAAAACAAAATCGCTATGCCCCGGGTAGGACACAGGATTATACAATAATTGAGAAAACAAATCATTACTGTTTTGTAGTCACTTGGACAAGTTCCTGGATAGACCAGTTGCAGAGATTCTGTCCTGGCACGCCGGGCTTGATCCACGAATCCATATCGCAGTCACTATCTTCGTCTTCAGCATCGGAAACAGCATTGATTGTTTCATAACAGACCCCACCTGGAGTGATCACCACTGGTCCTTTGAACTTTGGCGCGCCTGATGCGGAAGGTGACGATATCGGGCGATACCCCAACCCAAACTTGTCCATCTTGATAGGAATTTCTAAGACTTGGCCCCATCTTTTGGTTTCTCCAGCCTGAACCACTGCCTGAGCGTCTTTGTACGAAGACATGGCCACCTCTGGCCCTTTGCTGGGAACATGACTTGTCCTTGTCTGCAACCCCTCGAAGGCTTGGCATGGCGTCTCATGGATCTCCCCATCCACTTCGACGTACTTGAATGATGAAAGATGACTAACCAGAATGTCCTCCTCTCCGCAAATAGTAACAACACAGTCATCGCCCGTGTATTTAAGCTTCTGATGTAGCGTGGACGTCACAGCCCCTACAGAATGTATCCATGGTCGCCCAAGTAAACAACTATAAGTCGGATGTATGTCCATGATGTAGACCACAGTGTCAAACACTTCCGGCCCGACCTGGAGTGGCAATGTTATGGACCCAAACACCGACCTTCTGGTCCCATCAAAAGCCCTCGCGACCAAATCACTTGGCGTGCATATGATTCCTCGAACATCTAGCTTCATCATAGCCTTCTTCGGCAACACATTCAATGATGATCCGGTGTCTACAAGAACATGCGACATAACAGTGCCCCGGCATTCCACTGAAATATGCAAAGCCATATTATGGTCCCGACCTCTAGGCGTCAAATCAAAATCAGTAAATCCCAGGCTGTGTCTGGCATTCACATGCCCCAGTACCCCCTCAAGTTGATTAACAGTTACTTCCTGAGGTACAAAAGACGTGTCCAAGCTTTTCAACAAGGCATTCCGATGAGCCTCGGAACAAAGCAACAAAGATAGTATGGAAATTTTAGAGGGCGTCTGCTGCAAGTGCTCCACAATCTTATAGTCACTTTTGCGAATCAACCTCATAAACTCTTCTAAATCCTTGATCGATGTTTCTTTCTCTTTTGACTGGGAAGGTCCTCCTCATTCACTTTGGCTTTGCCTCTAGCAATCCTCTCAGCCTCAATTTCAGGTGAAGTGAAGATTCTACCACTTCGGGTCATGCCTCCCGCTTCAACAAGACTACCCACTGCCCCTGCTGGCTGGCTATCCACATTAATCTTTTCCCCGTTGCAAAAAACTTCCAACCCATAATTCCATGGAATGGCTTTAGTACTCTTAAAAGGAACGGGTCCTACTTTCGTTATCGTGATAGTTGGCCGCTTGGCGGGCCCTGATATCGTAATAGTCTTTCGTGGAATTGTAATTGTTGCGACCTCACTCTGCTTTTCACATGTTACCTCACCAGGTTTCTAAACAGCAGTGTGGTCAAACTGCAAAGTTCCCTCATCAATCATAGCCTGAATACCTCTCTACAAATCAATACAGCCCTCTGGTCGGGTCCAACAATCTAAACAGTACTCATCACATCCGGGGAAGACCCCTCCTTTCAACAATCTGCTTTTAACATAGCTTAAAGGCGTCTTCAAATCATCTACGTCCATAACCAAATCCAAATCCTCCTCTGTCAGCACAACATTCGCTCCATGATTCGGCATTGGTTTATGTACAATATTGGGACCATCCTGACTGAAGTTAATGACTTTACTATCAATCAAATCTTGGACTTTGTGTTTAAAAGCATGACAACTCTCGATATCATGTCCGGGTGCCCTAGAATGAAATCCACACTGCTTACTAGTATCATACCCGTAAGGAAGCGCTCCTGTGGGCGGGACCAACATTCTCTTGTCAACCAGATTCAAACTTAACAGCATCTGAAGCAGTTCTGCATACGTTGATGGAGGTGTATCAAATACCCTCTTTGGCTTCCCATTCTGGATCCTTCTCTGAGCAGGATTATACCTTTGTTGTTGCTGCTGTCGCTACCGCGAAAATAAGGTGTCGGCAAAACAGAAGAGTCGCCACCTTTCATTATTTATCCCTCAGAACGGGAAAGGAAACGATCGGAAAAACCTGACGAAAAGGTATAAGACAAGGTCATTGCAACCATTGTCTGAGTTCGGGAGTCAGTTACGCAAGGGGAAGGTATTAGCACCCCTCACGTCCATCATACTCGATGGGATCCATGCTCGTTGTGTTTATCTGACAGGTTGGTTTTATCTATCTACCTATCAAGGATGGCTTAAAAAAGAAAAGAAAATGACTCGGCAAAGCATCGCACTTTATGCCTACGTATTCTCATCAGAGAATGAGAAATCAGAGTCAATGTAGTTCGGCTAACTACGGGTTACGAGGGAAGGTGGCTCGCCAATACATCAGTATTGTGCCTATGTACTCTCAACAGGTATGAGAGATCAGAGCTTGCGTAGTTCGGGATAATACGGTTTACGGCAATTCAGATTCATCTGTTTTTCCGAGTAGGGTTAACAAACAGTTCCAGCAGTTGGATGTACGCAGCTCGACCCTTGGAGACTTAGGTGTTACCGTTTGCGGTAGAACTGGGAGTTAACGACACTCTTTTCTTCAAAAAAGCTTCCTTTGAATTACGGGCCCACGGGGCAAAAAGGTTTGGAGTTTGTTTTCTGTCTTTTACGAAAGAAGTCTTTTTTAGTTGTCTGTAGTTCGTACAGCACTAAAGACTATGACCTGGGAACGAATGTGTCGCATATCGTCCAAAGGACGTATACTAAACATTCGAGACGATTGAGAGGAGGCCGCTCAATCATCATTACCCAAGTAGCTTAAGGCTCGTAACGCGCTTATACTAACTTGCATTTATTACGTTTTTTATTGTTGTTTCAAGATGAGAAGAGAACGACTTCTACGGGGAGACTATCAAGTCCTAATGTTGTCATGCCAAGGATTCATCCTATGGTTGAGGTTTGAAACAGGGAACTCCTAAGAGTTATCATGCATAGGTTTCAACCTAAAGTTCTAATCATCACTTCCTTATCAAAGGAAGTGAGATTCCTAGGGGATCATGTCAATGATAAACAGAAACAGATAAAGCATCAGCTTAAACAGTAAACAGTAAACGACTATAAAATGCATGCAATGCAAGTGAGGGAGGAAATGTGTGTGGGGCATCAGCCTCCACAAGCTCGTCTCGACCTCAAGCCAGATATGAATAACTGCAATCATACAGGAAGAATAAAATGCCATCAAGCAAATCACAAACCACACAGGCAAGGGAGCGAAGCTCTACCGAATACCAGCAAGCAAAGCCATACAGTAAAGATACAAGTAGAGGGAGCAACTCAACCTCTAATGCAATCATGCTCCTAGCTTAAAACAATTTAAACATGAACTTATTCTAATGCATCAAGCAAATCAAACAAGTCACATCAATACATTTGCATAAAAAGCAAATAGACAGGAAAGAAAGCAAATCAACAGCTTCCACAGCTTCACAGCAAAGCAATCCTCTGACAGCAGTCCAGTCCTCAGTCTGTAACTGTTCTTCAAGTCTATCCTCTTCAGGAGAATGAAAGGTACTCCATCTTCAAGCTTCAATCTTCAATAGCAAGTATCAACTTGCTTCTTCAGGCTTTCAATGCATCTAACACAAGTATCAACTTGTTCTCCAACTTCAAGCTTCAGCTCTTTCTTCAATCTCAATTTGATTTTCTTCACAAGTGTCAACTTGTTCTCCTGGGTCTTCAAGCCTCAGCTCCAAAGGAAGTCTTCAAACACAGGGAAGTGGCAACCTCTAGCATCTTCAATCTTCTAACAAGGAACTCCATCCTCTAGCAAGGGAGAAAGATTCATCTAACAAGAGCAAGGTGTGAATAGTGGTGAGCAAAGTGAAGACCAAAGGTCACCTCTAAGCACTCCACCATCAAGGAAAGGAACCCTCAAAGGTTCTACCACTTTGTGTGGAGCCACTCATCCTACCAAAGGAGGGATGGTGCCTTCACAATGGGACCTTACATCATAGGGAGGAATGGAAGTGATCAACATCTTCCATGTTTCATGAAGGAAGAAAATCTATTCTAAGATATCTCCCTAAAAACCCTAATCCTTAACCCTAGACAAACTCCACCAAAGGAAGAGCAAACCTCAAGTCCAAGCTCCATCATGCATTCCACAGCAGCCCACACATGTATTCATCATCATCCAAGAGCAAGGGAAGCCACACCCTAATCTAAGGGCACTAATGGAGTCATTCTAGTTGAGTTAGCAAGTTAGGATCACCTAAAACCTAGTACTAAAGTTAATACTAACTAAAATACTAAAACCAATTGTAAAATCCTACAAAAATAAATATGGGAACCTAAGTCAATCATGACTCTACCATGTTAATTCCAGAGATCAAATCATCCAATAAGTCCTAGAATTAAATCCTAAACTATGGGGTACCAAGGTTAAACCCTAAAACTAGAGCACCTAAAGTTCAATACAAAAGCCAGCCCTAAACTTCTTCACAAAAATGTAGGAAAATCACTAGAGGAGCATACATGTCTAAACTAGGTACACACTAAAAATCAGTTCAAAAATCATCATCAAATGATCACACAAAAATTTACAAGTCAAGGTATCAACCCTTATGAATTATTATCAAATAAAAATACAAAAAATGTAATTAAAATAAAAAATGCATGAATTCCTAATCTTTTAATTCAACAAAATTCTAGATTCAATCATGAATCAGGGGGAAAACATCTGGAATTAATTGACTAATTTTTCTAATTTTTATGACTTAAATCCTAAACTATATGAAAGGTGTAAAATAAAAGAAATTAAATGAAAATCATAAAACCTGTGTGGCAATTAGCAATCCATTCTAGTGTTATTCCAGACATGGGCCAAAACAGGGGTGTGGGTATCCCTTTTAACACTAAGCCCAAACCAAACCTATTAATGAAACGCAGCGTTGCGTATCAATTCCAAGTCTTCAGACTTTTTTCAAGCAATCGTGGCCGTGGAAACGTTAGACTAGTCAATGGTCAAACCATGATCTGATGGTCACTACTCATCGTCCCCAAAATATTCAAACTGTGGAGGGAGTTCTCAGACGGTGGCCTGAGCTGCAGCGCCGCCGTCTTCTCCGGCGGACCACTCATCACAAGTCATCAAACATGACAATTAAACACTCAATTCCACTCAAAATTTCCTCCTGAATCCAAATCCATCATCCAAATTCTTTGATTCTTCCTCTAACTTCAAACCCGATCACATTTTCAGAAACACACCAAATCTTGATCATCTTAATTCTCAACAATAATGGTACTAATGTAATCTACACTCTTCAGAGGTTAAAATACACTATCCAAACACGATTATATCACCAAGAATCTTGAGAAATCAGGCTCAACAAAAAGTGTGCAACACCTAGCTTTGTCTCTACTCATCAGTTTCTTGTACCAAAATCCATCTATGTCCTACCAAGAACCTAACCACATGCAAGTTTGTATGTATCTCCCTATAGATTAAGCAAAAATTTGATTGGTACAAACATGGTTTCAGATGAAGAACAGGTACAGCTTCTGCTCGATTCTTCCTTCAAGCTTGTCCAGAATCACTCCAAAATTCACTCCCGAAGCTTTTGCACACCTTGATTTCCTCTGAATCTTCCTCAATCTCAAAATCCTATTGTGAGTTGCAGCTCTGCAAAATCGATCCCTTGCTCTGGTTTCCACTTCAATCTTCTCCAAAAAAGGCTCTGAACTCACTCAACTAGTTATATAGAAGTGAATGGAAATGTCTAGAAACTTCTGTAACCACCCAAATGAGATTTTCATTTTCTCTTGCTCCTTCAAAATCTCATATGCACAGTCACGAATCCAGCTCTGTTTTGGCATGAGAACACTTGGAATCTTCATCTCATGAGATATTGAATTGATTGGTTATGATCATTTCCTTGTTTGCAATCCAATGGTGTGAATTTGATATGTTACTTCATCATGAAGCAACAAAATGGAATGGCATGAATTTGACCTCAAACAAAAAATGTAATATTTCCATTGTTTCTAAAATGATTTTTCCAATCAATTTGACCTATAACATTCCCTTGTTTGGACACAAATCAATTTATTTGCATTTTTGGTCATTAAATGCCTTTAATCCTTCCTTTTTCACAACTTCTTGAACCAAGCCCTTCCTTGAGCCATTTCAATGTCTTCTTGATTCATGGTCAAGGTTAAAACCCCATTTTGAACAACTTTCAAGTTGAAAAAAATTTCATTTGAGGTGTCTAAGTTGGTAAAAATACCTATAACCAAAAATGACCTATAACCATAACTTCCCAAAATACCCTTGACTTGTCAAAGTCGTAACTTGAGTTCTATAAATCCTATCAAGGACATCTAGTACTCTATGGAAAGCTAAGAGATTAAGGAAAAACATTTATGTTGACAAAAAGTTCATAGGAATCATACTTCTAGGGCAAAAGTATCATGCAAGTTGGGTAACTTTCAAGCTCCAAATTCACATGCCTCAGATGACTTGTAACTTGTCAAAGCCATAACTTGAGTTCTATAAATCCTATCAAGGACTTCTAGCACTCAAATTAAAGCTAAGACCATGCTCTACACTAATCATGTTGGGGTCAAGATGATATGACAATCATATCTTGAGTTAAATAGTCTTGAAGTCAGGGGTCAAACTAGGGGATTTTACACTGTCAAGCCTTAGAAACCCTAGCTTGAAACTTCTCAAACTCTTCAATCATGATGAGTTGACATTGGAATCATCCTTATAACATCTCAATGCATCAATCCATGATCACATGGCTCTTGAATTAGGTCTCAACCTCCTTTAAATCCTTAGTTGACTTAGGGTTGACCCAGACAAACCCTAGCTGCACCACTCATGGCTGAGCCTTCTTAAGCTTGCACCATGACCTGTCTAGGCCTCAAAGTGATATTAAACATGAATCATGAGCTCTCTCAAGACCTCAAGTCCATCCTCATGGCCTCAGAATCATCTGATGATCTTCCCACAACTCTCAAGTTAGGAGACCTACACACTTGGCTTCAATCACTCTCTCTGAGGATCTTTTAACTTCTCTGACAAGGATATCAACCCTTGAACATCTGAATAACCTTCTTAGACATCTTCACATTCTTGTGTAGCCCTGGATCGATAATCATACCTCTTGATCTCCTGCATACATGTCAATGAAATGCAAATGATAATGCTAATGTGAATGAAATGAAACATAAGCTGGGTAAAGAAATGTTGGGCAAATTTTAGGGTGCAACAGCTGCTGTTGTGGTTGTTGTCGTTGTTGAGGTATAGGGATCGTCAAACTAGCAACCTGTTGTTGAAGATACTGATTCCTACCTCTACCTTGTCCTCGACCACCGTACACTGCACTAGCGTCTCCTTGCCTTTTACCACCAAAAACCTTTTTTGCACCTCCAGCTGAGGTCGATTCACCGGCTTGAATCTTACCAATTTTGATGCCGTTTTCAATCCGTTCTCCCATGAGTATCATGTCAAAGAAACTACCCATCGATCAATTGAGCAATTTATCATAATACATCCCAGAGAATCTTCCAACAAAAATATCAATCAATTCCCTTTCAACCATAGGTGGGTGGACTCTTCCTGCCAGATCCCGCCAACACTGAGCATACTCCTTGAAACTTTCCCCGTTCTTCTGTGAAAGAGTTTGAAGTTGAACCCTATTTGGTGCAAGGTCACTGTTGTATTGGTAGTGTCTGACGAAAGCATCAGCCAATTCTTTCCAACTTCCGATCTGTGCAGGCTCTAGTCCCATGTACCATTCCAGCGATGGTCCTGATAAACTATCTTGGAAAAAATGCATAAGCATCTTCTCATCATCAGAGTAAGCAGACATCCTCCGGTAATATGAACGCACATTAACCCGTGGGCATGTATCCCCTTTATATTTATCGAAAGTGGGAGCTTTGAACTTCAATGGCACCCTCAGCCCAGAAACCAGCCCCATGGTAGCCATGTCCAAACCTGCAGAATTTTGATTGGCTATACCTCTTATCTGCTCTTCCAGCATTTTAATCCTCCGATCATTATCCGTGGGACCCTCAAAGCCCATGCCTTGCCCAGAAAAGGCATCTTCCTAACGATCTCTATTCCAGTATGGACCCTCATTACCATATCCGTCATAAGCAGCATTACGACCATGACCATGACCACTTTGGAAGAACCTGGGATCATACCTCAGATTGCCAAGCTCTTGATTAGCAGCCACTGTCCCAAAACCAGTATTGAAAGGACCCATCCCAGCACCATTGGTAGTGACATTGCTAAACCCAGCATTGTCGTAGCCATTACCTTGATTATTATTGCCAAACCCTCCGTTGTCGAAGCCCTGATTATTGAAGCCATCATTGCCATCCCGATTGCCAAAGCCAAGACCCTGATTGTTGTCACCAAAACCAATATTGACACCAACGTTCCTGTTGGTTTCCATGTTCCCATTAACATTACCAGCATTTCTGTTACCAGCGTTGCCATTGCCATTGCCAGTACCATTCTCACCAGCATTTGGTATCACTTCCTCCCTGCGAGGAGTCTCAACATTAACAGAGTTGTATTCAGTATTACCAGCCGCTCGCGCCAGCAGCGGTTGCACCAGAGTTTGAAGATGTTCCTGGCCCTTGGCCACAGCTTCCATTGTCTGCATGAATTGGGCCAACCTATCCCGGATCTCCTGCATCTCAGACTGTACCTGATCCATGATCTTCTTACAATTGCTTCTTGTAGCGTACTGGTGAGTTCTCTGTTCGTCAATCTTGAAACAACCTGTAAGACGCAGGAGATAAGATTCGAGCTCAAAAAAGAGTACCTTCCATGCAATATGAATATGCAAATGCACACGTGTAAATATGCAACAGGTTAATTCCCCCCCCCCCCCCCCCCCCCGATTCTAGTTCCGGAGAAGAAGCCATAACGACAATGGAGTCCCAAGTAAGCAAGCGCAGAATCAGGAACCTCATACATAAACAAATGCCAAGAGGAAAAGTACAAGGATACAACTGAATACAACTGAAAAGACCTCGGCCAACAAGCCTGGCGATGGTCAAAATACAAGTACGAATAACAAGAGAAAAGCAAAGATAAATCAGGATGGATGGCGCACTCGGACATCTTCCAATAGCCTCAACGTCTCTGGATGACCTGGTCTGGAGGTTAGTTCCTGTATCAGTAATGTGTGTCGCTCAACAGTGGATCTCAGCTTTTTGGCGTCCTCTATACAGGCTCCCATGCCAAAACACTCGTCAAGCCTGCATCTCTTGAAGCCAGCCTTCAATTCACAACCCCTAGTTTCTTTGACCATGCTGCTCACTCTAGACTCCGCGTCATGTCTAAGAGATTCCTCTTCATCAATCTTCGCATCCTTAGCATTGAGCTGCTCCTCTAACTGGGAAATCTGAAGCTTCAACTCATCTTCACGCTCCTTCCGGCTAGTAAGCGTGGCATTCCACAAAAAAATCCCATTTGGAGTGTCGAGAGTAAGCCTTGTTCAGAAGCTCTTTCTTAGTAGCAAGCACACTAATAACACCATTCAGGGCTACTCCCACCTTCTCTCTCCTGCTGGTCTCTTCAGTCAAATCTGAACCCAACCTATTAATCATCTCAGTCTGCTTCTTCAAAGTGAAGGTTGCCTCATTCTTCTCATGCCGAAGCTGGAAAATCTCTTTCTCTAGCTCTTCATTTTCTCTCTGCAACTTTTCCTTTTCAGCCAGTAGCTTGTTATACTTCTCAATCTCTACTGAAGTAGATTCCTCAACCACCAGAAGACACAAAGGCTCTACAGCAGGATACAACATCAAAGAAGTCCTAACTCTCTCATGAATCCATAACCGATAAGGATTATAAGCTCGACTGTTACCCTTGCCAAGCAATGTCTTTCCTCTTTTGTGAATATTACCCCAAGCATGCCTCAATCTGACCAAAATATCTCCATCTAATAAACCTGTGAGATACAGTGATTCCTGTATCTCGTCTTCAACCGGAGAATCCCACAAAGCATAGCCAAACTGTCTCATAAGCAGAGAAGGGTTATAGTTAATACAACATTTCCATCCAATCAAAGGAAAGTTCGGAAAGCCACTACAACTATATATAATATTCATTCTGAGAAGGTTCCGATAAAACCAAACAATGTTCTCAGCACACAATCCCATAAGTCTGGAAGACCAATCTAAAGTACCAACATATCAACAAAAGGTCCCTTCTTAGGAAGATGTCCCTGAAACCACCTGTATAGAAGCGGTACATAGCAAGAAACACTCTTTCCTCGACGCTTCTCATTATTATAGTGAATAGAATGATAAACGTCACCCAAGAGAGTAGGCACCGGATTCTTCGAGGCAAGAATAAAGAAAGCATCTGAGTCAACAAAATCAGGCAGGTTAGGGAACAATACAATCCCATAAATGCAAACAGCCAGAATAGCACTAAAGACAATCCAACATCCATCCTTCGCACACTGCGTAGCCTTCTCAACCAAGCAAGAAAGATGAAAACCATAAGCTCCATTCAACTTGAACAAACCTCCGGGGAACTCAGAAGCATCTAAACTGACAATCTCAGCAAGCTTAGCCAACTCAGGCTCAGTATCCTCGTGAACAAAAGGCATCTGATCTAACACATGAACTCCTAGCATATCAGAATATTCCTCCAAAGTAGGGGCCAGAATAAAATCAGGGAACAAGAAGCATCTCAACTGAGGCTCGTAAAACTGCATCAAAGTATACAATCCAATCATCTCAAACACAGAAGGTCTGCACAACAAACTGAGCAGTTTCCCATAAGACTCTCTAAACTCAGCCCTCACTCTCTGATTTGCTAGAGCAACCAACCGCAACAAGGAACTGATATCTGGAGAAGGCAACCTGTAAGCAACTGTTCTCTTCATGGACTCCATGTCTGGCAAGAAGAACACTAGAATTTGAGGGGAAAAACACACCTGCAACATAAATACACGTTAATGAAATGCAAACATGAAAATGCAGATGCATATGCGACAGGGGATCAAGTGCAATGATGAAGAACTGTGTTGTGCTGTACTGCCACTTTAGAACCATCGGATCTTCTTCTCAAACCAAACCAACCACAAAAGAACCCTCATAACCAATTCTCACTGACAGAGACAATCCAGGTGTTCTGAGGCCAGAGTTTTCCTGCAAAAAGACCCACCTACCCCTCACAGGTATGTACTTAACTCGCAGACGAGGTATGACATCCTATGCGGTCATCAGCGTCACAGACTTTCAAGAGCGATGATACGATACCCAGAAGGTGTGGCATCATCGTCCCTTGAAGAGGCCTTACTTAGCCGAATCCCAAATGATAGGTTCCCAGAGTCGACAACCCTCAAATCCAACAACCTGTTGAGCCCAAAGGGCCAGACAAGATGCCATCAAAGAGAATCTCGTCTGAGTGTAAATTTCGTAGCTAGCTGGTGCGAGCAAAACAAGCAGGCTAACCACTACTCTCTACTTCTAAGTCTATGTGCACTCGAGCCCAGGTCCGGCTTATCTCTCAAACTAACCCTCTACCCACAACTCAATAACAATAATATATAATACTGAAAGAAAAGACAGAAAGATAAATACATACAAAACCCCAAACAAATAACAAGCGCTAGGATTGACTCGCATAGGGAACCGTTGGAGTCCCCAGTAGAGTCGCCAGTTGTCGCTACTGCGAAAATCTGCGCCGGCTATGATAGAAGAGTCGCCACCGTGCATTATTTATCCCACAAGAGGGAAAGGAAACGCTCAGAGTAAACCTAACGCAAAGAGGGAAAGGAATGGTCATCGCAACCAAATCCTGGATTCAGGAGTCGGTTACGCAAGGCGAAGGTATTAGCACCCCTCACGTCCGTCGTACTCGACGGGATCCACGCTTGTTTTCTATCTAAGGGGATGCTTATCTATCTACTCTAAAGGTCTGGGTTAAAAAAGAAAATGAAAATGAATCGGCAAAGTGTCGCACTTTATGCCTACGTATTCCCGTCTAGAACGAGAAATCATAGTCAATGTAGTTCGCCTAACTACGGGAGAAGGGGGGAAGGTTGCTCGCCGAGATATCGCATCTCGTGCCTACGTACTTTCACACGGCATGAAAGATCAGAGCAAACGTAGTTCGGGCTACGGAAGACACAAGATTGTGTGACCGTTTTTTATCTCCTTAAGAAAGGGTTTTCCTGATTAAAGGGTCCAAGAGGACAAAAACAGAGTTTGATTGTTTGTTTGAATCTTTTACGCAAGAACGGTTTTTTTAGGATGTTTGCAACCTCAGTCGCACTAGAGACTATGACCCAGGAGTGAACGCTTCGTTTGTCACCTAAAGGGTACCACACTAACATCCAGATTATTGGAGAGATACCCTCCACCAACCTTTTCCCAGATAGCTTAAGGCTCGTAACGCGCAACTTCAATTAACCTTATTACTGTGTTCTTGAATTGTTTTGAGATGAGAAGAGAAAGACGCCCTAAAACTATGGTTGAAAGGGAATCTACCTACAGTTGTCATGCATGGGTCAAATATCTAATGTATGTCATAATTCCCTCTTGCACAGAGGAAATCAGAGATCCTATGGGAAAACAGCAAGAGAAAGCAAGCAGTAAACAGTAAACAGTAAAATGCATGCTATGCAACAGTACAAGCGAGGCAAGGGAGTCCGGTTCAACCTCAAACCTAAGAAAACAACAGGAAAGAGGAGACAAGCTCCACCTCAAACCTAGAGGTAATCAACACAAGAAAACAGACAATACAACAAAAGAAAAGAAACAGAGAAAGCAGCCCAAGCAACAACATCAGTCTTCAGCGGACAGCAACTTCAATACTCAACAGCAGCAGCTCTAAACAGCAAATCCTCTTGACAACAAAGTTGACCGCAAAAAAGGCTTCATCTTCAATCTAGCTTCTATCTTCAAGCTTCATCAAACTTCATCTTCAAGCTCTAGCAAGCACACTCCAAGCAAAGGATTAATCACTAAGATCAAGGTTGCAATGTTGAGAACCAAATGAAAACCAAAGGAAATCATTAAGTACCAAGATAGAAATGGAAAGGCATCCTCAAAGTTCTACTCAACTATGGGCATACCACACATCTTTCCAAACGAGAGATGTAGTTTACCTAGGAGGACTTTACATCATTGGATAGAATAGAAGCCCACAATGCATTCTATGTTTGATGAAAGAATCAAAACTAGTCCTAATGGCTCTTCCTAAAACCCTAATTTCCTATGCTCCTAAAAAGCTCCTAAAAGAGAAGAAAACTTCAACTCCAAGCTCCAATCTTCAAGCCACAGCAGCTACACCAAATCTAGAAGACCTCCCAAGAAGGAATCCAAGCAAACCCAGCTCCAAAGTCACCAACAAGACCAAACAAACAAGAGCACTAAAGATAGAACACCACAAGCACAAGCAACTTGCAAAATACAACTAAAATAGAAACCAAAGTTGTAAAATTCTAATAAAATTCCTAGGGGAACATACATGTTTTAAAAACATGGGGTTAAAATATTAAAGCCTAATTCAACTTCTAAGTGACTTAATTAATTTCAAAATTGAAGGGTATCAAGGTGATCCACAAGTTTGGGAAGGCTCTAATCTCAACACCTAAAACAGAACCTAAATTTGTTCTAAAATTCTAACAAAAATTCTAAGCGAACAAGGATATCTACATTAAAACATAGTAAAAATTCAAATCCAGATTCATCACCAATTGGAAGAACAAAATTCAACAAGACGGATGATCAAATATGCAAATATTAAAGAATTAAACAAAATGAGAAAAATCAAATTAAATTGAAAAATGCATGAAAATGCATTTTCTTGATTTCAGAAAATCACAAATTCTATCAAGATCATGGAGATATTTTTTAAAAAATTTTTGGATCAAAATTGAATTTATTGTGATTTTTTGAATCAATAATGCATTTAAAATAATCAAAAACAAATAAAAGAAAATAAAAAGCTGAAATAAATCCTGAGGCGTGGGATCTGCATACGAGTCAACACATCCATTGTCTGAGGGCTTGCCACCTCATTAAGTGAAACTACAGCGTTTTGAGACCAAAAACTCCACTATCAGATTAAAACATGGCCGTCAGATGCAAGGAAAAGTCATGGTCAAAGCAAGATCCAATGGTCCAGTCTTCATCTTCTCCAACTCACAGGCCAACCGGAGTGAGATTCATGGCGGTGGCCGGAGAAGACTCTGGTTGTCTTCTCCGGCGAGGTTTAAGTTACAGTCAACCAAAAAACACAAAGTCTATACCAAATCTGCTCAGTTTTTCATCAGGATTTCAAATCTCCTATCCATATGTTCTAACTCTCCATAGATTTCAAAATTCGAAGTAATGTTCAGAACACACATCCAGATCAATCATCATCAATTGCAAATCTAAGACTATAGAATTCATCCTCATGCTACACTGGTCATCCTGATCTAATCAAATTGCTCAAACTCCTCATGAATCAAGAGATTCGAATCCAAACAGAATTACTATGTCATGATCAACCATCATCAAATGTCTCCAAATTGATCCTAAAACGATCTACATCTTGCCTAGATCCTGACCACAAGTTCAAATCTAACTATCTCATGCTAAATCATGCAGAATTTTGAAAGTTACTAACCTGTTGTAGATCTAGTAACAAAGGCACTTGGAGCTTGATTCTCCCTTCAAAACTCTCCAGATACGTTCAATGATGCACTAGGAAGAGTTTGCAACCTTCAATTTTCTTTGATCTTGCTTCAAACTGAAAACTCTATTTCACTTGCTCCTCTTGAAAACTCAACTGCAACTTCAGCTTTCTGGCACGAAAATGGTTCCAAAATTGATCTGAAATCAATCCAATGAATATATAGAATGTTTCCATGGGCTTTTGAATTCAATTTGAGGCCCAATCCAGCCAATTGCAATTTCTGTTTTTTCTCTTGAAGTTGCACATGACAGTCACGAGTTGGCCATGGAAATTGTTCTAGAATCTTCCCTTTCAATTGCACATTGCCTTGTGAGTGTATTCAGACCAAAAGGAGCACTTGAAATGCCTTGGTGAAGAATTTGGGTGTGTAACTTGCATTTGAAGCAACCATATGGTAACTCATGAAAATTGACCTATGCCCCAAAATCTACCAATGTCAATGTGTCTAAAATGAACTTTACAATCAAAATGATCACTTATTTGACATGCTTTGGTCATTCTATTCAAAATGTGAATTTTCCCTCCTTTAATCATTTGAAAATCTTCCTTATTCAAACCATTTCAAACAAGGTCTTGCTATGAGCCCAATCAATCCAACAGGAACTCTTGGCTAGCCTAAAAACCCCATTTTGAACAACTTTCATGTTGAACACAAATCCATTTGACAAGTGCAAGTTGGAGATTTTGACCTATGATTGAAAATGACCTATAATCTCACTTTCCCAAAATACCCCTGACTTGTAAACCTCATAACTTGAGTTCTACAAATCCGATGGAAGACTTCTAGTACAATTTAGAAAGCTAAGATCATAAGGAACAACTTGCATGTTGGCCAAAAGTTCTGGTGAAACCTCCTTCTAGGTCAAAAATAGCTTAGAAGTCAGATGATTTTCATAGACAAATTTCAGAGACATCTGAGGACTTGTAACTTGTTTGGACCATAACTTGAATTCTATAAATCCACTTGAGGACTTCTAGTACTCAAATTAAAGGTATTGAGATGATCTACAAGTTTCATGTTGTCCAAAGATTCATTTGAAACTTTTATCTTGACTTAGGTGGTCTTGAAGTTAGGCACTAAACATGGAATTTTACACTGAAACCCTAATTTAGCAACTTCCCACACTCTTGACTTTTCTTGACTTGATCTTGGCAAAACACCACAAATGTCTCATCATATCATTTCATGAACTCCATGACCTAAAATTAGGCTTTGATACTCTTCATTTGCCCAATTGACTTAGGATTAACCCAGATGAAACCCTAATTGCTTGCACCTCAACTGTGGCTCTTGCATTTGACACAATGACTTGATTAAACTCTCCCATGGACCTCTAGGAATTCTATGAGCTCCATACACATCCTATTCTCACATTCAAAACTTCACAACCCTCTAATGGTCTTCAGTTGATCCTCAAGTTAGGAGAAGATTCACACTCAAACATCTAAACCCTTAGGCACTCAAACCACCTTCTAATGACTTTGACAACTTCTCAATCTTGAATGAGACCTCTTGCTAGGCTTCTCTTGATAAGAATAAAACTTGATCCCCTGCTATATGAATGATGCAAATGATATAACTATGCAAATGTTAATGCAATGAAACATAAACCAGGTAAGAAAAGGTTGGGCAAATTTTGGGGTACAACACAAAGAAAGGTGAGAAAGTTCTGGTGTTCAAAATGACCAACAAAAGCATGAAGCTTGTTTTCAACAAGTCGGCTATCAATCAACCTCAACTGGTTATTATTCAGAAACCAATACCATTCCCTTTTGAAAGCACAAAGGCCATTCAATGGAAATATGACATGATTGTGATAGACCGAGGATCTGGGAAGGTGAGTCAGAGAGAGACAGTGAAAGACGACCAAGTGGACGTGACAAACAATACAGGTACAAGCAAAATGACTCGTAGTGGTCGAATCTATCAACCAAAGATAACAGTAGCTGCTCCAAAAGAGGTTACCCCTCTGCGACGAAAGAAAAAGAGGTACCAAGTACTGAGGGAGACGACGAGGAATTCTTAAGGATTATTCGGAAAAGTGATTACAGGGTTATTGATCAGCTGCACCAAACCCCATCAAAGATATCGATCTTTTCTCTCTTGATGAACTCTCCAGCTCACAGAGAGGCTCTGCAAAAAGTGTTGAGACAGGCACATGTGACAAAAGACATAACTCTCGGACAATTTGATTCAGTAATAGCTAACATTATAGCCTGTAACACCCTGAGTTTTAGTGATGCAGAGTTGCTAAAAGAAGGACGCAATCACAACCGTGCATTGCACATATCTGTCAGGTGCCAAGAAGACACAACGGCACGAGTTTTAGTCGATACTGGATCCTCATTGAATGTATTGCCCGCAAGGTCGCTCACAAGGTTAGCATATGCAGCGGTAGAAATGAGACCGACGTCATTAATTGTAAAAGATTTTGACGGTTCAAGAAGAACGGTTGTGGGAGACGTAGAATTGCCAATCATGATCGGACCTCGTGTGTTCGATGTTACATTCTAAGTCATGGACATTAACCCCGCTTATAGGTTTTTATTGGGACGACCATGGATTGATGCGGCTGGGGCAGTGACTTCCACCTTACATCAGAGAATGAAATTTGTTGTGAATGATAAGTTAGTGATTGTACACGGTGAAGAGGACCTAATGGTGAGCAATCTGTCATCGTTTAAGTATATTGAAGCAGATGAGGGCGCGTTAGAAACTTCCTTTGAGGCACTCGAGATAGCTAATGCAGTGATGTTAGAAGAAACAGTGGCTAAGAGTGGTTCGTCTTTTGCATCTTCTCGGAGCATCAAGTCTACACTAGAAGAAGTCACTCCTGCAGGTTGGGGAGAGGTTATCGAAGTAAATCCAAAAATGGATCACTGAGGGTTGGGTTACAAACCAAACCATGATGAAGCACCGTCACATGACAAAGGACGTCCAAAGACTATACAAGAAGTATTCATCAGTGGAGGATTCCAAATCAGTTTTGTGGAAGAAGATTTTGAGGATGAAGACCTTGAACAGTTAGTGTATCATTGCAACTCTGCCTTGAGCAACTGGGAAGCTATTGAGATTCCTATGGTCTTTCCTGAGTTAAAGTAATTTGTTTGTCTTTCTTTTCTTTTCTGTTTTGAATCTCCATAGCCATGCCCAGGGCTATAGGAATGTTTTGTAAGGGCCCCGAGCTTTCAAGAAAATCAATGAAAAATGAACTAGTTTGTTAATTTCCTTGTGTTATTTCCTTTCCTGCTTTTGCTTTCATTTTAAAAGAAAAATGGCAATCTTAAAAAACCCAAAACAAATTTTCTCTTTTGTGTGCTGCATTTGTCTTTGTGTGTTTTAATAAATTAAGCCATTCCAACGTGTAGTGATGTCCTAAAACCCATTGAATCCTATGACTTTGCATTCCCTCCTGAATTTGATTCACCAATATACCAAGCTGAAGATGAGGATGAAGATTTCGAAATCCCTTATGAACTGGTAAAATTGGCACACCATGAGTACACAAAGCTTCAACCCTACAAAGAACAGGTAAAAGTCATTAATCTCGGCACCGAAGAAGACAAGAAAGAAGTCAAGATATGGGCAGCTCTAGGGGAAGAAGTCAAGCAGCAACTAGAAGAGCTTTAGAAAGAGTCTGTGGATGTATTTGCTTGGTCATACCAAGATATGTCGGGTTTAGACACTGATATAGTAGTTCACAAATTACCACTTTGACTCGGATGCCCACCAGTTAAGCAAAAGCTCCGAAGGACAAGACCTGACATGGCTCTCAGTTTCTTAGCAATGTCCAAATACCCCAAATGGGTAGCCAATATTGTACCTGTGCCGAAAAAGGATGGGAAAGTTAGAGTGTGTATGGATTACAGGGATTTAAACAAGGCCAGTCCGAAGGATGATTTCCCTTTGCCGCATATCGATACGTTGGTGGATAATACGACTCGTTTTGCAGTTTTCTCATTTATGGATGGTTTTTCCGGTTACAATCAGATTAAGATGGATCCCGATGACATGGAAAAAACTACTTTCATTACTCCGTGGGGGACTTACTGTTACAAAGTTATGCCTTTCGGTCTGAAGAACACAGGTGCTATTTATCAAAGGGCCATGGTAACTTTATTTCATGATATGATGCACAAGGAGATAGAGGTATATGTTGATGACATGATAGCCAAATCTCAAAGCGAGGAGGACCATTTGGAACATCTTTTGAAATTATTTAAGAGACTCAGAAAATATCAGTTGAGACTGAATCCAGCCAAGTGTACCTTTGGAGTAAGATCTGGAAAGTTACTCGGTTTCATTGTCAGTCACCGAGGGATTGAGGTGGATCCAGATAAAGTCCGAGCCATTCAAGATATGCCAGCTCCGCAGACTGAGAAGCAAGTCAGAGGTTTTCTTGGAAGACTGAACTACATATCCAGATTTATTTCCAATATGACTCCTACTTGCGAACCCATCTTCAAATTATTACGCAAGGACCAGACGGTTGTTTGGAATTCAGATTGTCAGCAAGCGTTTGATAAGATCAAGGGTTACCTACAAGAACCTCCAATCTTAATACCTCCAGTTCCGGGAAGACCTCTCTTCATGTATTTGACAGTACTTGAGAATTCAATGGGTTGTGTGTTAGGTCAGCAGGATGAGTTTGGACGAAAAGAACATGCTATCTATTATTTGAATAAGAAGTTTACTGATTGTGAAAGCCGATATTCACTTCTGGAGAAAACTTGTTGTGCTTTGACATGGGCTGTCAGACGCTTGAGGCAGTGCATGATTTGTCATACCACTTTGTTGATTTCAAAAATGGATCCGATAAAGTATATTTTTGAGAAGCCTGCTCAGACTGGAAGACTCTCCTGTTGGCATATGTTATTATCAAAATACAACATCCAGTTGTTGCACCCCAAAATTTGCCCAACATTTCTTCACCTAGCTTGTATTTTATTTCATTCACATTAGCATAATCATTTGCATTTCATTGACATGTGTGCAGGAGATCAAGAGGTATGATTACCAAGCAATAGCTATACAAGACTGTAAGGCTAGCTAAAGAAAGTTATTCAAGTGTTCAGGGGTTGATATCCTTGTCAGAGAAGTTAAAAGATCCTCAGAGAGAGTGATTGAAGCCAAGTGTGTAGGTCTCCTAACTTGAGAGTTGTGGAAAGCCATCAGATGATTCTGAGGACATGAAGATGGACTTGAGGTCTTGAGAGAGCTCATGAGAAGTGTTGAAGATCACTTTGAGGCCTAGACACGTCATTGTGCAAGATTAAGAATCCTCATCCATGGTTGGTGTAACTAGGGTTTGACTAGGTCAACCCTAAGTCAACTAAGGATTTGAAGGAGGTTGAGACCTAATACAAGAGCCATGTGATCATGGATTGATACATTGAGATGTTATAAGGATGATTCAAAGGTTAACTCATCATGATTGAAGAGTTTGAGAAGTTTCAGTCTAGGGTTTCTAAGACTTGACAGTGTAAAATCCCCTAGTTTGACCCCTGACTTCAAGACTATTTAACTCAAGATGTAATTGTCATCTTGTTGCGGTTAGAATATGATATCAAATTATTAATTAATTTGAATCGCATCTTTAGTTCACAACCGCTCTTTGATTTATCTAAAGGAAAAGGTCAAAAGAGGAAAACCTAATTTTGCATCGTAAAGACAATGCGGGGAGAGATCTAGGTAAGGGGTTGGTTAAGCTTAGGGAAGGTACTAGCACCCTAAACTTCTGTAGTACTCTACAGGAACCTTTTGTTTATTGTATGCTTTTTTATTTTATTTTTTTATCTGTTTGAAATATATTGCTAAGGGATAGAGTGACCTAAAGACCTAAGGGTTAGTCCTAAGTTTACTCGGCAAGACGTCGCGTCTTGTGCCTACATATCCTGGATAGGGAATGGAATCAGAGTAATCGTAGTTCCCCTAGAAAAGGAGGTTAGAAACGTCTTGACTGTCGTCAAGGTTTCATTAGGGAGGAAGCGCCTACGTGGAGTCTTGAAACTCCTATTTCTACGTTGAAATTGTTAATTGAAACTAGGGTTAAATTAAATATTCCACGGCGGGAAACCCTAAAACAGAGTACGGCGACTCTTTGACCTAATGCTAGGGTAAAGGGTATTTTCGTCCACGGCGGGACACCTAGGCGATTAGGGTTTTGAAATGGTCAAACGTTAGGGTTATTGACTCGGCGGTCAAACGGCTAGACCTAATCCTTCGGAAGGAATCCTAACGGTAAAAACATGCAAACAGACAAAATATCGTACGACCGAATTAAAATGCGGAAAAATAAAGAGAGCGGTAAAAGAAGCATCGCGACGATCACTCGCGTAAATTACAAATCCCAAAAACAAATGCAAAAATAAAAATAACTGCGATCACGGCCTCGCATAAATTACATCCATGAAACAAAAAAATAGTACGAACAAATGAAATATTGAGGAGCTGCAACGAACAAACTAATGAGGGTTAGACGAAAATGAAGCGGCTAAATCGAAAACTTTATTTTTTTGAATTTTATTTAAAGGGAAGAACTAATTTTTGCATTTAAAAGGAGAACTTAATTTGATTTTAATGTTTTTATTTAAAAATTAGTTTTAATTTGATTAAAAAAAATGATTTAATTTTAAGGTTTTTGATGAGAAAAAGTTAGTTTTAATTTTTGTAAAATGTTTTAATTTTAATGTTTAAACAATGTTTTAAATTTTAAAGCAAAAAAAAAATGTTTTATTTTTTAAAGTTAAAAAATGTTTTTTTTAAAATTTATTTTTAAGAATTATTTTTAATTTTAAGTTTTAAATATGAGTCTTAATTTTAAAAACAAGGTTTAATTTTAATTTTATGATTTTAGCTAAAAAAATGGTTTAATTTTTTTTAATATTTTAATTAACTTAAGTAAACTAAGTTAATGAGATTAACAATTAGAAATATTTTTATTTTAACAGTTTTCATTAACCTACATTATGAAAATTATATACCACAGCAATAATAAAATACTAATAACAATATAATAATAACAAAATAAATAAAAAGAATAGGAGGAAGAAAATTGGAAATAAAAGGGGGATTTGTAGCGGTGGCGGCTCCCTCATTGATGAAGTTTTGAAGCTTTTTCTTTTTCTTTTGCATGGCTATTCTTGCATCTTCTTCTTCCTCGCTTCGCCATAATCTTCTCTTTTTCCTATAAAAAAAAAAGAATAACAAAAACCAAATGTGATATTGATGAAATCTTACGAGTTACGGTTTGTTGGTGATTCCGCCGGTGGTGAAGCTTTGAAGGTTTTTTCAAAAATCTTCCCTCTTCTGATAAATCGTGAGAACGGCCGCCGTTTTTTCTTTTGTCTTCTTCTCCTTTTATCAAATGCAACTCATGTTTATATTGGTAACAAATTAGGGTTAACTCTAACCTAATGCCTATTTTAAAGCCCAACTTAAATAATTTGTCAAAACTAAAAAAAACAAACTAAAACAAACTAAAACAAACTTAAAAGAATAAAATCTTTTCTAATATTTTTAATTTTATAATTTTTTGATGTTTTTACGAATAATATGGAAAAAGTGAAAAAATAATATTTTTTAAAAAATAATTTAAATAAAATACGAAAATAATAATTAAATAATAAAAAAAACTATTTTTGTTATATTTTTTTATGATAATAGAAAAGTTAGAATAAAAAGAAAAGAAAAACAAAAAGTGAAGAAGGTGGGATTCAAACTCTCAACCTCTCACACTCACAACTCCTTACACACGGTCTCTTGTCAATTGTGCCATTTTATTCATTCAAAATAAAGTGGCACTAGAAACTATGTAAAGGTAGGAGAAATTTGGGGTGCAACAGATGCCCCTATTTAAATAGCTTCACCGGATGATTTGAGCAGCGGAGACTCGAGAAATCGCGGTGAAAGGGATTTAAATACAGATAACCGAAAATTTGGCCCCTAGATGCAGTGATATGCAATGATATGGACAAAATAACACGAACTATAATGCTGACAATGCCATGAATCTAATATGATGCGTATGATGGAATGATGAATGCAAGGATGCAGACGACACGACGTCATAGGGGACAGCGCAACAAAGAATTGCACTGGGGAAGAAGACACGCGGTAGTGACAAGGTAACATAGGATCAATACGGCGGTAGGACCAGGTAAACGGCAGGCGCTAGAGTTTTCGGGACGTTCCTTTAAACGAAGAGATCGAGCGGGATCTTCAGGAATCATCGGAAAACAAATACCGGGATAAACAAACATCAGAACTAATCGGAAGAACATCAAAAGAATTCTAAAAGATAACGAGGATATTCTGAAGAACATCGAATATACTCAGAAAGATAGAAACAGACGTCAAAGACACTCGGAAGAACATCGAATGAACTTTGAAACACAACAGAGATACTCGGAAGAACGTCGAATAAACTTTGAAACACCACCGAGACACTCGGAAGAACGTCGAATGAACTCGGGGAAACATAGATTAATATCAAAGACAATCGGAAGAACATCGAATGAACTTTGAAACACACCTACGACACTCGAAAGAACATCGAATGAATGCTGGGTTGCATAACATGACAACATCTATGAGGGCATGCGATGAAGCCAAAGTCTTTGAAGGTATACCCGGAACATTTAGGGAAACGCTAAACGTACGAGAGAAGTTTGAAGACATGTCTAGAAGAACATCAGATCATGAACTCAAAACTGAAAAAACGTCAGAAAGAGCAACGTATCCGGAAAAACATCGGATAGGAGACATGTCGTATCTGGAAGAACGTTAGATAGACACGACACAGAATTGTTGATAGGTTCCAAGTAAATTGGACTTTGACCATAAGGTAAGACGTGAGTAAAACACGACCTCAAGAGAAGAATGCAAATGGGGATAAAACACCCATGATTCCAGGTAAATTGAACTTTGTCCACAAGGTAAGACGCGGGTAAAACACGACCTCGGGAGAAAAAAAAGCAAATGGGGATAAAACACCCATGATGCTAGGTAAATTGGACTTCATCCACGAGGTAAGACGCGGGTAAAACACGACCTCGGGAGAAAAAGCAAATGGGGATAAAACACCCACGATGCCAGGTAAATTGGACTTCATCCACGAGGTAAGACACGGATAAAACATGACCTCGGGAGAAAAAGCATATGGGGGATAAAACACCCATGATGCCAGGTAAATTGGACTTCGTCCACGAGGTAAGACGCGAGTAAAACACGACCTCGGGAGAAAAAGAAAATGGGGATAAAACACCCATGATGCCAGGTAAATTGGACTTCGTCCACGAGGTAAGACGCGAGTAAAACACGACCTCGGGAGAAAAAGCAAATGGGGATAAAACACCCATGATATGCACATGTATAAGAATTATGCTATGATATATGATCACATGCAAATGCAGATGTCGATGACAAGGCTCGACTCTGTTGGTGAGATGAGAAAACTGGAAGACTGAGTCCTCAACCCATACATCATTGTCATTCTATTAAACTGTATCAAGTTGATAGTCCTTGTAGGAAGGATGAAGAGCTGCTTGGGGATTTTTCAAGTACACTGCCCTAGATTAGACAAACTGATAATTGCTTCAGCTTATTTGATTCATGAATAGGACTGTTTTACTGTATCCTCGGAAGGCTTGCCCCAGTATGAGTCTTGAAAATTTTCTAGATAAACCAAATCTAAGAAGATCTTGCCTTGAACTAATCTTGAACTCGGAACTTGCCCCTGATAGGATCACTTGACCAAGTTTCTCATTGTTTGAAAATTCCTTAGAGGAAAGCCATTTTGCAAACAAAAATATTCATACAAACATGGTAATGCAAAGTTCATGCGACCTTTGAAATCAAAATTATTTTTGAAAAATGAAAAAGAAGTCGCTGGTCAGAACACGGTGGTTCAAGACGCTCAAAATTTAAAACAAAAGTGTATTGCCAAAATAAATGATTCACAAAGATCTTTTGGAGTCAGGTTACACAACCTTGTTGTAGTATACTTTCAAAATAACCTTGCTTCAATTAGGTCTTTTGAGAGTTGTAACGTGGCCTGGTTCATGGTTTATGAAACAAAGAATAAAGACTCAAAATTTATTTATACACACCCAATCTATATGATGATCTCCAGTCCTATGCTCAGTTAACTCCTATTATGCATTAGGTTCCTATAGGTTAGGAATTTCACTGATGGTAGCAATGATGGTTCAGAAGTCAATGGACCTATGAAAAGCAGCCACTACTTCCTTATGATATTTGGTCATTTTGACATTGAGGATTTTCATGATAAGGATTTAAAGATCTCCTCTTTTTATTATCCTTAACTTTTTCCTAAACTGTTTCTTTTTGTGCAGATTACAGTCAGCAGGATGCCCCAGTTTTGCCTAAGTCTCCTTCATAGGTTTTGACTTAGCGGGCTTTTTCTTTTGATTTTTTTTTGAAAGGAAGTGATTGCCTAGCTTAATGATCACGGTGAACCATCATCGACTTCTGATTGAAAAACATCTTCAACACTTGCTGTGTGCGAAGAAAATTGTGAGTGCGACCTTTGTATGAAAGGTGTATTGTATGAACACACAACCAAGTTAACTGAGAACTACCCATCCCCAGGTTAAAATTGCGGGTTTTTTTTTTGTAAAGAAAGGAACTCCAACTTCTAGGCTCGAAGGGGTTGACAAGGGATTAACTTCCTTATTTCTCCAGTGTTTGGGAATTGAAATAATGCCTTACATTGTCAACAAGGTTTGATTGAAAGCATACTGACAGCAATTATGGGTATAACGTTATCATCATCCTCCCTCCAATCTTAGCATACCAAAAATTTGGACAAAAAGTAAATATTTGAAAATAAAGCATAAAGATGTAAATAGTAGGCAAAATGAATTGAATCAAAAGTCGCAATGCTCATTTCATTAATGTAAAAGTATAAACATAATTTGAAAGCAAACAGCTAATACGAAATAAGGAAAATGCAAACAACAAGGAATAAAAGGCCTAGTGATAAAACTTCATTTCTGATGCACTGGCAAGGGATCCTTCTGAACATTCGGATGACCGCCTGTAAAGTCAAGTATTTCGGTTCTAACCAATTCACGCACTCTAGCCTTCAGCGCAAAACAATGTTTCAAGTCGTGGCCTGGGGCACCCTCATGAAAAGCACAATGGAGATCGGTCCTGAACCCAACCGGAGGGGGATTAGGAGGAGGTGGCGAAGCCTTTATGGTGATCAGTCCTCGTCGAACCAAGTCAAGATATAGCTCGGTGTAAGTCATGGGAATAGGATCAAAGTGGCTTCTGTTCCATTTCTGGTTTTGTCTGATAACTGGGTGTTGAGGAGTCTGAGTTGGCTGTCCTCTGGCAATCAGTATTTGAAGCATTTAAGTGAGCTTAGTCATGCCTGACTTCAACTCATCGATTTCCATTCGGATCTCTGCATTGTATGTCTCTTGCTCTGACATCTTATGTCTATAGTTAGCCCTGGTCTGATATCTGTGTTGAGGAATCAGCTTGACGACTCAAAGGTACACTGGAAGATGAGAGAACCGAGAATGAGAAACCGGGGGAAAAATGTAATGCAAAAATGTGATGCTAATGCCATGTAATGGTTCCAAGAATTTCAACGGTCGATTGCAAATATTCCCTTTTAGGAAAGTTGGAAAGAAATTTTTTTTTTACTCTAAAATGTAGGACCTTTTTGAATTTGCAAAGGACTGTTGAATTCCTTGAAACTGGAAATGATATGATGCTTTATGGATGAAAAGCACAAATACACACGCAAAGGTCCTAGGTTAGAGGACAACGAATGGAGTTAAGGTCTACCCTTCCCAAAAGGTAAGTACTATAGGTTAATTATACCTGCAGAACAAGGTTCTAAAGCGGTGCCCAAAGTCATCAGTCCATCCTTCGGATATTATCAACTTCCTGACTGATTCAAGGGTCGATAATATTCTCAAGAGAACCTCTTTTGAGTGTAGTATCGCGTAGCAACTATTGTAGGGCTACTTCCACATAGTTCCCGCACTACGTCCTATATAAGGCCAAGGTGATGTTAAGGTACTACGGTCCCCAGTATCACAGACTCCAATTGAAAATAGTAAAAGTTTTCACGACTGCACTCGATCAACCGAACCATTTTCGAAAGGGTCTCAACTGAGCGGTGATTCTCGAGTCGACTTGGTCGGGACTCACTCCCGGCATGCCTCGTCGAATATCTCACCTTCCTATAATAAGGTCACTCAAGTCCGGGTTAGGACTTATCTCACAATAACAGGTATCCCCACAAGGTACAATGATATATAAAAATAATTAATAAAATATCATACAATAAACAAAATAGGGATAACCCTTAAAAGTTATGGTAGTCCCCAGTGAAGTCGCCATTTTCTGTTGCGGTTAGAATATGATATCAAATTATTAATTAATTTGAATCACATCTTTAGTTCACAACCGCTCTTTGATTTATCTGAAGGAAAAGGTCAAAAGAGGAAAACCTAATTTTGAATCGTAAAGACAATGCGGGGAGAGATCTAGGTAAGGGGTTGGTTAAGCTTAGGGAAGGTACTAGCACCCTAAACTTCTGTAGTACTCTACAGGAACCTTTTGTTTATTGTATGCTTTTTATTTTATTTTTTTATCTGTTTGAAATATATTGCTAAGGGATAGAGTGACCTAAAGACCTAAGGGTTAGTCCTAAGTTTACTCGGCAAGACGTCGCGTCTTGTGCCTACGTATCCTGGATAGGGAATGGAATCAGAGTAATCGTAGTTCCCCTCGAAAAGGAGGTTAGAAACGTCTTGACTGTCGTCAAGGTTTCATTGGGGAGTAAGCGTTCATAGGGAAGCGCCTATGTGGAGTCTTGAAACTCCTATTTCTACGTTGAAATTGTTAATTGAAATTAGGGTTAAATTAAATATTCCACGGCGGGAAACCCTAAAACAGAGTACGACGACTCTTTGACCTAATGCTAGGGTAAAGGGTATTTTCGTCCACGGTGGGACACCTAGGCGATTAGGGTTTTGAAATGGTCAAACGTTAGGGTTATTGACTCGGCGGTCAAACGGCTAGACCTAATCCTTCGGAAGGAATCCTAACGGTAAAAACATGCAAACAGACAAAATATCGTACGACCGAATTAAAATGCGGAAAAGTAAAGAGAGCGGTAAAAGAAGCATCGCGACGATCACTCGCGTAAATTACAAATCCCAAAAACAAATGCAAAAATAAAAATAATTGCGATCACGGCCTCGCATAAATTACATCCATGAAACAAAAAAATAGTACGAACAAATGAAATATTGAGGAGCTGCAACGAACAAACTAATGAGGGTTAGACGAAAATGAAGCGGCTAAATCAAAAACTTTATTTTTTTTTAATTTTATTTAAAGGGAAGAACTAATTTTTGCATTTAAAAGGAGAACTTAATTTGATTTTAATGTTTTTATTTAAAAATTAGTTTTAATTTGATTAAAAAAAATGATTTAATTTTAAGGTTTTTGATGAAAAAAAGTTAGTTTTAATTTTTGTAAAATGTTTTAATTTTAATGTTTAAACAATGTTTTAAATTTTAAAGCAAAAAAAAAAATGTTTTATTTTTTAAAGTTAAAAAATGTTTTTTTTAAATTTATTTTTAAGAATTATTTTTAATTTTAAGTTTTAAATATGTGTCTTAATTTTAAAAACAAGGTTTAATTTTAATTTTATGATTTTAGCTAAAAAAATGGTTTAATTTTTTTTAATATTTTAATTAACTTAAGTAAACTAAGTTAATGAGATTAACAATTAGAAATATTTTTATTTTAACAGTTTTCATTAACCTGCATTATGAAAATTATATACCACATCAATAATAAAATACTAATAACAATATAATAATAACAAAATAAATAAAAAGAATAGGAGGAAGAAAATTGGAAATAAAAGGGGGATTCGTAGCGGTGACGGCTCCCTCATTGATGAAGTTTTGAAGCTTTTTCTTTTTCTTTTGCATGGCTATTCTTGCATCTTCTTCTTCCTCGCTTCGCCATAATCTTCTCTTTTTCCTATAAAAAAAAAAAGAATAACAGAAACCAAATGTGATATTGATGAAATCTTACGAGTTACGGTTTGTTGGTGATTCCGCCGGTGGTGAAGATTTGAAGGTTTTTTCAAAAATCATCCCTCTTCTGATAAATCGTGAGAACGGCCGCCGTTTTTTCTTTTGTCTCCTTCTCCTTTTCTCAAATGCAACTCATGTTTATATAGGTAACAAATTAGGGTTAACTCTAACCTAATGCCTATTTTAAAGCCCAACTTAAATAATTAGTCAAAACTAAAACAAACTAAAACAAACTTAAAAGAATAAAATCTTTTCTAATATTTTTAATTTTATAATTTTTTGATGTTTTTATGAATAATAAGGAAAAAGTGAAAAAATAATATTTTTTAAAAAATAATTTAAATAAAATACGAAAATAATAATTAAATAATAAAAAAAACTATTTTTGTTATATTTTTTTATGATAATAGAAAAGTTAGAATAAAAATAAAATAAAAACAAAAAGTGAAGAAGGTGGGATTCAAACTCTCAACCTCTCACACTCACAACTCCTTACACACGGTCTCTTGCCAATTATGTCATTTTATTCATTCAAAATAAAGAGGCACTAGAAACTATATAAAGGTAGGACAAATTTGGGGTGCAACACATCTCATCTTGACCCCAACATGATTATTGTAGAGCATTATCTTAGCTTTGATTTGAGTACTAGAAGTCCTTGATAGGATTTGTAGAACTCAAGTTATGGTCTTGACAAGTTACAAGTAAGGACGTGGCTCCAGTAATGACTGAGAAACCAGAGATGACTCTCTCTTCCTTCAAGGAAGCCCGGGCCGTTGTTCAAGCCGGATCTACCCCAGGCTGGGGGCAGGTTCTAGAAATACCTAACAAATAGGACAAGTTTGGGTTAGGGTACTCTCCTACGGCTGAAGCCTCCACTTCTCACAGTGCGTCGCGAGGTAAAGGGCCGATCCAGTTTACCAATGGCGGGGTGATATTTAAAAGTATCAACGCAGTGTCTGAAGATGGCGAAGATAGCAATTGCGACCTAGACTCTTGGATCCAGCCAAGCAAACCAGGCCAGAGCCTCAACAACTAGTCCATTAGGGATACCATCCAAGTGACAGGCAAAGAGTAATGATTTACTTTCTCCAATTATTGTACAACCCTATGTCCTACTTGGGGCATAGTGGTTTTATTGTCAGGGCCTTGTTTGATTATGTACATGCATTTTACCAATAAATCAAAAGGTGTTCTTCTTCGCATTCAAATATTGTGATCTTTGTTATTCCTGTTTTATATTTGTTTTGAAAAACAATAAAATGGCAATAGGGTTCGTGCTAACCTGCATATCCTTGTTTTAAGCTTAACCCTTGTTATTGCAGGATCCACATCACAGATGACATCGACTCTGGACCTTCTACGACTCACTTCGACTTCGATTGCCCGATCTATCAAGCCGAAGAAGAGATTGATGAAGACGAAGACCTTCCCGAAGAGTTGGCCCGCTTGTTGAAACAAGAAGAGAAAGTTATTCTGCCTCATGAGGAAGAGATTGAGATTGTGAATCTAGATTCTGAAGAACTGGTCAGGAACGTCAGGATAGGGGCTGGATTGCAGAATGATGTCAAGCAGCGATTGGTCGAGATGCTGAGAGAGTACAATGACATCTTTGCTTGGTCATACGAGGATATGCCCGGACTTGACACGGACATCGTGGTCCATCACTTGCCGCTGCGAGAAGATTGCCCTCCCGTTAAGCAGAAGCTTAGGAGGACACGACCGGATATGGCCGTTAAGATCAAAGAAGAAGTGCAAAAGCAGCTTGATGCTGGCTTCTTAGCGGTCACTACTTACCCTCTGTGGGTCGCCAACATAGTGCCTGAACCGAAGAAGGACGGTAAGGTGCGAATGTGCGTCGATTATCGGGATTTGAATAGGGCGAGCCCTATAGATGATTTCCCGCTCCCTCATATTGATGTGTTGGTCGACAATACATCTCAGTTTTCCGTATTTTCGTTCATGGATGGCTTCTCCGGCTATAATCAGATCAAGATAGCGCCGAAGGACATGGAGAAAACTACATTTATTACACCTTGGGGAACATTTTGCTACAAGGTAATGCCTTTCGGTCTGAAGAACGCAGGGGCCACTTACCAACGAGCAATGGTTACTTTATTTCATGACATGATTCAACATGAGATTGAAGTCTATGTTGATGACATGATTGCGAAGTCCCAAACAGAGGAAGGACACCTGGTCAATTTGCTGAAGCTTTTTGAGAGGCTTAGGAAGTTCAGGTTGAGGCTGAATCCTAACAAATGTACTTTCGGAGTACGGTCGGGAAAACTACTAGGGTTTATCGTGAGTGAAAGAGGCATTGAGGTTGATCCTGCGAAGATAAAAGCAATACAAGAAATGCCAGCGCCAAATACTGAAAAAGAAGTTCGTGGTTTCCTGGGTAGAATAAACTACATTGCAAGGTTTATCTCTCAGCTCACAGCCACGTGTGAACCGATGTTCAAACTGCTAAAGAAAGATCAGGCGATTATCTGGAACGAGGATTGCCAGAAGGCATTTGATAAGATAAAACAGTATCTACAGGAACCTCTGATCTTGATACCCCCAGTGGCCGGACGACCCTTAATCATGTACTTGGCAGTTCTTGAGAATAGTATGGGGTGTGTTCTCGGTCAGCACGACGAGACGGGCAAAAAGGAGCATGCCATTTACTACTTGAGTAAAAAATTCACAGACTGTGAATCTCGTTACTCGATGCTGGAGAAACGTGTTGTGCACTAGCCTGGGCTGCCAAACGTTTACGACAGTACATGCTCAATCATACAACCATGCTAATTTCGAAGATGGATCCGATCAAGTAAGTCTTCGAGAAGAAAGCGCTTTCAGGCAGGATTTCCAGATGGCAAATGGTGTTGACAGAATATGACATTCAGTACGTTTCTCAGAATGCCATCAAGGGAAGCGTATTGTCTGAATACCTTGCCGAACAGCCGATCGAGGATTATCAGCCGATGAAATTTGAATTCCCTGATGAGGATATCATGTTTCTCAAAGTGAAAGATTGCGATGAACCGTTGCCCGACGAGGGTCCAGACAGGAAATTCCAGTGGAAATTGATATTTGACGGGGCAGTTAATTCTTACGGAAGTGGCATTGGGGCAATCATTACGACTCCCCATGGATCCCACATCCCGTTCACCGCCAGACTGACGTTTCCGGTCACCAATAACGTGGCAGAGTACGAAGCATGCATCATGGGTCTAGAAGAAGCAATTGATTTGAGAATCAAGAACATATATGTGTATGGTGACTCGGCACTTGTGATCAACAAGATTAAAGGGGAGTGGGAGACTCGCCAATCGAATTTGGTGCCGTACATGAATTACGCCAAAAGGCTGCTTCCGTTCTTTGATCGAGTGTAACTCTATCATGTGCCTAGAGCCGAAAATCAGATGGCTGATGCCTTAGCCACATTGGCTTCGATGTATAAAGTCAATTTTTGGAATGAAGCTCCAAGGATTGTCCTTTCTCGTCTTGATAGAACTGCGTTCGTTTTTGCAATCGAGGAAGCCTCCGATGGCAAGCCATGGTTCCACGACATCCAGACTTTCCTTATGACTAAGGAGTATCCTGCGGGAGCGTCAACCCAGGATAAGAAGACTCTGAGGAGGTTGTCTGGAAATTTTTATCTCAATCCTGATGGAGTTTTGTATAAAAGAAACCACGATCTCGTGCTACTCAGATGTGTAGATGAGAAAGAAGCGAGTATGCTCATGGAGGATGTCCATGAAGGCACATTTGGTACGCACGCTGGCGGGCATGCTATGACAAGAAAGATCCTGAGAGCAGGATACTACTGGCTGACGATGGAATCGGATTGTTTTAAATTCGCGAAGAGATTTCATAAATGCCAGATTTATGATGATAAGATTCATGTGCCGCCGTGCCCGTTGAATGTCATGTCCTCCCCGTGGCCGTTCTCCATGTGGGGCATCGACATGATAGGCAAGATCGAGCCCACTGCATCTAATGGTCATCGCTTCATTTTAGTAGCCATCGACTACTTCACCAAGTGGGTGGAGGCAGCCTCGTATGCTAACGTGACCAAGCAGGTGGTGGCTAAATTTATAAAGAGGGACATCATCTGTCGATACGGAATTCCCGAGCGGATCATTACTGATAATGGTTCGAATTTGAGTAACAAGATGATGAAGGAGCTGTGCCAGAGTTTCAAGATTGAACACCACAACTCATCTCCTTACCGGCCGAAGATGAATGGTGTCGTTGAAGCGGCCAATAAAAACATTAAGAAGATTGTGCAGAAGATGATTGTGACCTATAAGGATTGGCACGAGATGTTGCCATTTGCACTGCACGGTTATCGTACGATGGTACGTACATCAACTGGGGCAACTCCTTTCTCACTGGTGTACGGTATGGAAGTTGTCTTACCGTTAGAAGTTGAGATCCCTTCTTTACGAGTTTTTGTTGACGTAAAACTCGATGAGGCAGAATGGATTAAGAACCGACTAAACCAACTCAGCCTGATGGACGAGATGAGGTTAGCATCGATTGTATATGGTCGTCTGTACCAAAGCCGAATGAAGAAAGCTTATGATAATAAGGTGCGTCCTAGGAGCATTCAGACGGGTGATCTCGTCCTGAAGAAGATTCTTCCTCCACACTCCGATCACCGGGGCAAGTGGACTCCCAATTACGAAGGTCCATACGTCGTCAGCAAGGTCTTCTCGGGAGGAGCCTTGTTGTTATCCACGATGGATGGCGAAGATTTTGCATCCCCGGTGAACGCGGACGCAGTTAAAAAATACTTTACTTAAAGAATGACCCGCTGGAAAGAAAAAGAATATCGAGGCAAAAGGGGGCATCCCGGCGAACCATAAAAGGAAAAAGGTTCGGGCAAAAATTAGGGAAATAAAAGAAAAGAATGTACACCCGCAAAGTCGAAAACCTGGAAGGGCGACTTTGGCAAAAAAGGGTATCCCGGTGAATCGAAAACGCGGAAGGGCGATTCAGGAAAAAGTTAGGGATTTGAAAAAAGAAAATGACTGCGTTCCGCGTATGGACTTTCTTTGTTTAGTGGTTTAGAAGACTTGAGGGCCATTTATCTGAATCAATCTCTTCTGAAGCTGAAGCGTCGGAGAAGTATCGAAGTCGAGTGGGTCATAGAGGGATCAACCCGTGGTGTTCGTCTACGTCGCATTGCCGACATTTGTGTATATACTGATGTATATTTATATTTTTATATTTGCGCAACTTCCTCATTCTAGGAGCTTGCATCTGCTGTAAAACGTTTTCACCCATTCAGGGGTTCGTCATCAATAAAATACATACTATTCAGCAATTCTGTTTGTTTGTTTAGCATTTATCTGTTTTGTTTGCGAAAAACAACGCCGATGTTTTTGATAAAATGCACATACATAAACTCACTGGCCTAGGCCACTGATTGTTGAAACAATGAATTACTTGAACATTGTCACGAGATGATAACCTTGATAGGTCCCTTTGAGAAGGGTATCTTGTCTGTTTGTTTGCATGATTGTAGGTATAGCATGTTCCAGGCAGTACGCCGTATGCGTCCCCGAGCAGGATGATTTCTTCTACCCCGGCAAGTTCAGCAGCATCTCTCCACGGAGTATGAACATAGAACCAAGAGCATTGATATGTATCCCCCAGGCAGAGAAGATTCTCTCCCCAATCAGATGTATCCTGAAGGAACGTCATCTCCCCAGCTGAGTCATACACTGGAGTGTGCGTTCATTCCCCAGCACTGAGTCAAAGTGTAGTTTTCGTAGAAGACTATTCGCAAGTATGCAGTTTTCAATAGTTCAATACTGAAGTCTTCAGCGGAATTGAACTTCCCCACAGAGTTGTACTCTCCCCAGTAAGTAGGATGATTCCTTCTTCCCCAGCCGAGCTGGAAAATCCCCAAGAGAGCCGAGTCCTTGAAAGTCGTTCAGGCCATGATTGGTTCTCCCTAGTCGAGTGTTGAATAGCTGATGCTGTTTTTCCCCATCGGAGTCGTTATCCCCAGGAAAGTTTTGCCGCGAAGGTCGTGCAGTTTATTTCTGCGATTGACATCATTTTCCTCGACAGTTTGTGGTTTGAATACCTGGTTGAGCGGGTCCGAGTTCTCGTAGAACTTTGTCCCCCTGCAGCAGTCGAATGAAGATCGTTTCCCCAAGTTTAGTCCAATGGAGATGGGTGTGACTTCTTCTCATCAGTAGGATGAATGCTTCCTCCACCAGAGTGGTTCTTTCTCCTTGACAGGAGGCTTTTCCCTTCAGCATTTATTTTGCTGATGGGGTCGTAGCATCTTGCATGATTGCATAACATTTACCCTAAATGCGTAGCATTTCCACCTTGTGGAGCATTGCGCCATTGTCCAACATATGCATACGAAACATGAGCTAGGGCGTTACCGTTCTTGTTTTGCAGGTTTGATCAAGATGATTCTTGAATTCCCCAGCGAAGTTATTTGTCCAAGATGATTCTTAAAATCCCCAGTGAAGTCACCAGAGAGGGTTGCCCAAGTTAATGCTTAGAGTCCCCGGCAGAGTGTTTGCTCAGGATGATTCCTGAAATCTCCAGCAGAGTTAATGGTTCAAGATGATTCTTGAAGTCCCCAGCGGAGTTATTTGTCCAAGATGATTCTTGAAGTCCTCAACATAGTTGATTCACCCAGAATGATTTTTGTATTCCCGAAGCAGAGTTACTTGATAGTTCTCCAGAATCCCCAGCGGAGATGTGTCATCCCCAGCAGGTTTCTAAACAGCGAAGTTGAAACTTCCCTTGAAGACTTGTTGATGGAAGTCCGACAGCAGTGCCAAAACCCCAGACTTACTTATGAAGTCTAACTGCGATGTCGAAGCAGTTCCCTCAGCTGATGCGGAGTGCCTGATGGAAGAAGTTTGGATATCCCTATTAGGTTCATGATTGACCAAGAATTCTATTCCTGACTTACTGACGAAGTTCGGCTGATGCCCGAAAATTTCTTTGAATTCCCGATGGCATGATTAACTTGATTGTTAAAAAGTTCCTAATGACCTGATGAGTCCCGAGGAATCCTTCTGCCGCAGTGTCGCAGAATGCCTGACGGCATAATCGACCATCCATTACCAGTTACCGTGTAACCGGTGACCCCTTGATGACTTGAGGACGAAGATCTACAGCAAAATCAGATGATCATCCTGACGGAGATTGGAGATTAGACCTTTCATTGGTTACCGTGTGACCAATTCCCCAGCAGAGTTGTCGTGCAACTGTCATGCTCAGTTTTGAAGATGTTCCTACCCATCAGAGTACGGTGTACTTGTGTAGTTGGCAAATTTCAGGGTTTGTTGGTATTCAACCATCTCTTAACTTGATTGTTTGAGAGTCGTTCGCTTCTCACCCAGTCAGGTCCAAGCCGTTTGAATAGGGGCAGCTGTTGCACCCCAAAATTTTCCCAACATTTCTTCACCTAGCTTGTGTTTCATTTCATTCACATTAGCATTATCATTTGCATTTCATTGACATGTGTGCAGGAGATCAAGAGGTATGATTACCAAGCAAGAGCTATACAAGACTGTGAGGCTAGCTAGAGAAAGTTATTCAAGTGTTCAGGGGTTGATATCCTTGTCAGAGAAGTTAAAAGATCCTCAGAGAGAGTGATTGAAGCCAAGTGTGTAGGTCTCCTAACTTGAGAGTTGTGGAAAGCCATCAGATGATTCAGAGGCCATGAAGATGGACTTGAGGTCTTGAGAGAGCTCATGAGAAGTGTTAAAGATCACTTTGAGGCCTAGGCAGGTCATTGTGCAAGATTAAGAATCCTCAGCCATGGTTGGTGCAGCTAGGGTTTAACTGGGTCAACCCTAAGTCAACTGAGGATTTGAAGGAGGTTGAGACCTAATACAAGAGCCATGTGATCATGGATTATACATTGAGATGTTATAAGGATGATTCCAAGGTTAACTCATCATGATTGAAGAGTTTGAGAAGTGTCAGGCTAGGGTTTCTAAGACTTGACAGTGTAAAATCCCCTAGTTTGACCCCTGACTTCAAGACTATTTAACTCAAGATATGATCATCGTCTCATCTTGACCACAACATGATTGTTGTAGAGCATGATCTTAGCTTTTATTTGAGTACTAGAAGTCCTTGATAGGATTTGTAGAACTCAAGTTATGGTCTTGACAAGTTACAAGTCATCTGAGATATGTGAATTTGGAGCTTGAAAGTTACCCAACTTACATGAACTTTTGCCCTAGAAGGATGATTCCTATGAACTTTTGGTCAACATGAATGTTGTTCCTTATTCTCTTAGCTTTCCATAGAGTACTAGAAGTTATTAATAGAATTTGTAGAACTCAAGTTATGGCTTTGACAAGTCAAGGGCATTTTGGGAAGTTATGATTATAGGTCATTTTTGGTTATAGGTCATTTTCACCAACTTAGACACCTCAAATGAAATTTTTTTGAACTTGAAAGTTGCTCAAAATGGGGTTTTAACCTTGACCATGTATCAAGGAGACATTGAAATGGCTCAAGAAGGATGTGGTTTGAGAAAATTTTGAAAAGGAAGAATCAAAGGCATTTAATGACCAAAAATTGAAATAAATCATTTTGTGTCCAAACAAGGCCAAGTTATAGGTCATTTTGAATGGAAAAATCATTTTAGAAACTTTGACAATGTTATAATTTTGGCTTGAGGTCAAATTCATGCCATTCCATTTCATTTCTTCATGATGAAGCAACATAATCAACATGAACCATTGGATTGCAAACAAGGAAGTGAGCATAACCAACCAATTCAATATCTCATGAGATGAATTTTCCAAGCATTTTCATGCCCAAACAGAGCTAGAATCGTGACTGGTGTGGATGAAATTTTGGAGAGAAATTGAAATTGCTAAATCTCATTTGGAAGCTTACAGAACTTTCTAGACATTTCCATTGAGTTCTATATAAGATTTGGAGTGAGTTCCGCCAGTTTTTTGGAAGCATTTGAAGCTGGTAGCAGAGACAGCATTGGATTTTGCACAGCTGCAACTCAAGATCGTGTTCTTGGATTGAGGAAGAATCAGAGCAAATTGAGGTGTGCATTAGCTTCAGAGGAAGATTTGGAGTGAATCTGGATCATTATGGAGGAGGAATCGAGCAAGAATTGCACCTGTTCTTCATCTGAAACCAGGTTTGTACAAATCAAATTTGTGCTTAATTTATGGAGAGATAGCTAGAAACTTGCATGTGGTTAGGTTCTTAGCATGACATAGATGGATTTTGGTACAAGAATTTGATGGATAGAGACACTTTAGGTCATGGATCATTTTCTGTTGAGGTGGATATCTCAAGATTCTTGAAGGAATATTCATGATTGGATAGTGGAAATTGATCAGTGAGAAGTGTAGATTACATTAGGATCATTATTGTTGAGAATTGTGATGATCAAGATTTGGTGTATTTCTGAAAATCCTATCGTGTTTGGAGTTAGAGAAGGAATTAGTTTATTTGGAGGTTGGATTCGTGTTCAGGAGGAAAAATTGAGTGAGATGATGATTTGTTTTGTTGTGTTTGATGACCTGTGATGACCACCTCACCGGAGATGACGATGGCGCTGCAACTCAGGCCACCGTCTGGGAAACTCCCTCCATCAGTTTGAATTTGGGGACGATGCACATGAGCCATCAGATGAAGGTTTGACATTTGACTCAGGCAAGGAATGGATGGCCACGATTTGATTTCAAATTCTGAAGAGAGACATTGAGATGAAACGCACCGTTTCATTAATTGGTTGGTTTGGGCTTAGTGTACTAAGTGATATCCACACCCCCCATTTGGCCCAGTTTGGAAAATGAACTTGAAATATTTGTTATTTGTCACGCCAGTTTTATTATTTACTTTTGTTTCTCTTTATTTTCCACCATTTCATATAGTTTAGAAAATAATTCATAATAAATAGGAAAATAACTCAATTTGATCTAGGTTTTTTTCCCCTGACTCTTGAATGAGTCTAGAATTTTAAGAAATTAAAAGATTATGAATTCATGCATTTGTGATTTTAATTGCGTTTTTTTGTATTTTAATTGATATTAATTTCATTATGGTTGATACCTTGTCTTGTGAATTTTTGTGTGATCATTTGATGATGATTTTTGAGCTGATTTTTTTTGTGTAGTTAGGTTAGACATGTATGCTCCCATAGTATTTTTCTCACATTTTTGTGATGAAATTAGTTGAGGTTTTTAGATTGAAACTTTAGGTGCTCTAGTTTAAGGGTTTAACCTTAGTACCCCATAGTATAGGATTTAATTCTAGGACTTATTGGATGATTTGATCTCTGGAATTAACATGATAGAGTCATGATTGACTTAGGTTCCCATAGATATTTTTGTAGGATTTTGCAATTGGTTTTAGTATTTTAGTTAGGATTAACTTTAATACTAGGTTTTAGGTGATCCTAACTTGCTAATTCAACTAGAATGATTTCTTTAGTTCCCTTAGACTAGAGTTTTTCTCCTCTTGCTCTTGGATGATGATGAAGGCATGTGTGGGCTGCTGTGGAATGCATGATGGAGCTTGGACTTGAAGTTTGCTCTTCCTTTGGTGTAGTTTGTTTAGGGTTAAGGATTAGGGTTTTAGGGAGATCTCTTAGAATAGATTTTCTTCCTTCATGAAACATGGAAGATGTTGATCACTTCCATTCCTCCCTACGATGTAAGGTCCCATTGTGAAGGCCTCATCCCTCCCTTGATAGGATGAGTGTCTCCTCACAAAGTGCTAGAACCTTTGAGGGTGCCTTCCTTGATGGTGGAGTGCTTAGAGGTGACCTTTGGTCTTCACTTTGCTCACCACTATCCACACCTTGCTCTTGTTAGATGAATCTTTCTCCCTTGCTAGAGGATGGAGTTCCTTGCTAGAAGATTGAAGATGCTAGAGGTTGCCCCTTCCCTGTGTTTGAAGACTGCCTGTGGAGCTGAAGCTTGAAGACCAAGAAGGACAAGTTAACACTTGTGAAGGAGATCAAATTGAGATTGAAGAAGAGGTGAAGCTTGAAAAAAGATGGAGAACAAGTTGACACTTGTGTATGATATATTGAAGCTTAAAGATGGAGTACCTTTCATTCCCTTAAAGAGGATAGACTTGAAGAACAGTTTCAGACTGAAGACTGAACTGCTGTCAGAGGATTGCTTTGCTGTGAAGCTGTGGAAGCTGTTGATCTTCTTTCCTGTCTGTTTGCTAGGAGAATAAGTTCATGTTTAGATTGTGTTAAGCTAGGAGCATGATTGCACTAGAGGTTGAGTTGCTCCCTCTGCTTGTATTGTTATTGTATGGCTTTGCTTGCGGGTATTCGGTAGAGCCCAGCTCCCTTGCCTATGTGGTTTGTGATTTGCTTGATGGCATTTTATTTTTCTTTATGTATGATTGCAGTTATTCATATCTGGCTTGAGGTCGAGACGAGCTTGTGGAGGCTGATGCCCCACACAAATTTCCTCCCTCACTTGCATTGCATGCATTTTACAGTCGTTTACTATTTACTGTTTAAGATGATGCTTTATCTGTTTCTGTTTATCATTTACATGATCCCCTAGAAATCTCACTTCCTTTGATAAGGAAGTGATGATTAGAATTTTAGGTTGAAACCTATGCATGATAACTTCTAGGAGTTCCCTGTTTCAAACCTCAACCATAGGATGAATCTTTGGCATGACGACATTAGGACTTGATAGTCTCCCCTTAGTTGAGCCTTTCTTCTCGTCTCATCTCAAAACAACAGTAAAAAACGTAATAAAGGCAAGTTAGTATAAGCGCGTTACGAGCCTTAAGCTACTTAGGTAATGATAATTGAGCGGCCTCCTCTCAATCGTCTAGAATGTTTAGTATATGTCCTTTGGACGATATGCGACGCATTCGTTCCCAGGTCATAGTCTCTAGTACTGTACGAACTACAGACAACTAAAAAACAGTTCTTCCGTAAAAGACAGAAAACAAACTTCAAACTTTTTTGCCCCGTGGGCCCATAATTCAAAGGAAGCTTTTCTGAAGAAAAGAGTGTCGTTAACTCCTAGTTCTACCGCAAACGGTAACGCCTAAGTCTCCAAGGGTCGAGCTGCGTACACCAAACTGCTGGAACTGTTTGTTAACCCTACTCGATAAAATAGATGAATCTGAATCCCCGTAATCCGTATTATCCCGAACTACGTAAGCTCTGATCTCTCATATCTGTTGAGAGTATGTAGGCACAATACTGATGTATTGGCAGTCCACCTTCCCCGTAACCCGTAGTTAGGCGAACTACGTTGACTCTGATTTCTTATTCTCTGAATAAAATACGTAGGCATAAAGTTCGACGCTTTGCCGAGTCATTTTCTTTTCTTTTTTAAGCCAGCCTTGATAGGTAGATAGATAAAACCAACCCGTCCGATAAACACAACAAGCGTGGATCCCATCGAGTACGATGGACGTGAGGGATGCTAATACCTTCCCCTTGCGTAACCGAGTCCCGAACCCAGGCAATGGTTGCGATGACCTTGTCTTATACCTTTTTGTCAGGTTTTTCCGATCTTTTCCTTTCCCGCTCTGAGGGATAAATAACAAAAGGTGGCGACTCTTCTGTTTTGCCGGCACCTTATTTTCACGGAAGCGACACCAGTACGTAGCTCAGAAGTCTATCAAGGGTAGTGTGTTGTCAGAATATCTTGCAGATCAACCAGTGGAAGATTATGAGTCTCTCAAATTTGATTTCCCAGATGAGGATATCATGTTGTTAAAATATTGTGAAGAGCCAGGTCTTGATGAGGGTCTGCATGAAGGTCTTTGGTGGAAAATGATGTTTGATGGTTCCTCCAACTACAGTGGGCATGGCGTAGGCGCCGTCTTAATGAATCCGGAAGGTGGTTACACTCCATTCACAGCCAGGTTGGATTTTGACTACACAAACAATATCGCCGAATATGAAGCATGCATTCTCGGCCTCGAGGAAACTATCGACCTTAAAATCAAACTTCTTGAAGTCAGTGGGGATTCAGATTTGGTTATTTATCAAGTTACTGGAGAATGGGAAACTAGACATGAGAATTTGATCCCTTATAGAGCCTACATCATCAAGATGATGGAGTATTTCGATGAAATCACTTTCAAGCATGTTCCGAGATCTGAGAATCACATCGCTGATGCCTTAGCCATGTTAGCCTCAATGTGGAAAGTCTGAGATGTCAATGATGCCACTCTCATTTGAATTGAACGTAAGACCGAGCCCGCTTACTGTCTGATGATTGAAGAAGAAACTGATGATAAGCCATGGTTCCATGATATAAAGAATTACCTGTTAAAACAAGAGTATCCCGCAGATGCTACGTCACTTGACAAGAAAACTCTAAGACGATTAGCATCCAAGTTCTTTCTCAGCAATGATGTGCTTTACAAAAGAAATCATGATATGGTCCTGCTTAGATGTGTCAACAGACGAGAAGCAGAGTTGTTAATGCAAGATGTTCACGAAGGAATGTTTGGTACGCATGCCAATGGATATGCTATGTCTAGAAAGATTTTGAGGGCTGGTTATTACAGGTTGACCTTGGAAACTAACTGTATTCGATATGCCAGGAAATGTAACAAGTGTCAAATTTATGCGGACAAGATGCACGTACCACCGACATTGCTAAACGTGTTGTCATCACTGTGGCCTTTCTCTATGTGGGGCATCGATATGATTGGGGCAATTGAGCCAAAAGCTTCTAATGGACACCGATTTATTCCGGTTGCTATTGACTATTTCACAAAGTGGGTTGAAGCCACGTCCTACACTAATGTTACTCGATAAGTGGTGGCCCGTTTTATCAAGAAGGAGATTATCTGTCGTTACGGAATTCCAAGCCGAATCATAACGGACAATGGTACCAACTTGAACAACAAAATCGTGAAAGAGTTGTGCGATGATTTCAAAATTGAACATCACAATTCTTCTCCTTATCGTCCCAAGATGAATGGAGTTGTAGAAGCTGCAAATAAAAACATCAAAAAGATTTTGCAAAAGATGGTGAAAACTTACAAAGATTGGCATGAGATGCTACCATTTGCCTTGCATGGGTACAGAACGTCCGTCCGCACTTCAACAGGGGCAACCCCTTTTTCTTTGGTATATGGAATGGATGCGGTACTTCCTGTTGAGGTCGAGATACCTTCTTTGAAAGTCATAATGGAAACCAAGCTTGAAGAAGCAGAATGGGTGAGAGAAAGGTCTGATCAGTTGAATCTTATCGACGAAAAGCGCATGTCTGCGATGTGTCATGGTCAGTTATATTAGAAAAAGATCAAGAGGGCTTTTGACAAGAAAGTTCATGTCCGAGAATTCCGAGAAGGGGAACTTGTACTCAAGAAGATTTTACCAGTTCATAAAGACGCACGAGGAAAGTGGATGCCTAACTATGACGGCCCGTTTGTTGTAAAAACAGTCTTCTCAGGAGGTTCGTTAATTCTCACCACCATGGATGGAGAGCAACTTACTCATCCAGTGAATTCTGATGCAGTACGAAAATATTACGCCTAAAAGAACCCGATAAGCCGAAAACTCAAAGGAGAGGCTTATACAAAAGTTAGGGTTGAAGGAAAAGAAAAGAAAAGAGAAAAAGAAAGAAAAATAAGAGCTCACTAAGTTGAAAACCCGAAAGGGCGGCTTAGGAAAAAATGAGCGTCCCGGTGGATTGAAAACCCGAAAGGGAGATCCAAGCAAAAATTAAGGACAAATGCGTTTCACTGTATCAGATGAGTTGTCAATACCGCAGAAGATCCTATAGGAATTCACTCCAGCCGCTCTCGTCAGAAGCAAGGATTTTGGGGAGTTTTTAGTCTTTAGGGATAGATGGTCATGGGATTCAATGTAACCTTATCCACGTTGCCATTTTTCACTTGTAAAATTTCTATGGAATTTTGTCATTTGCAAGATTTCATTCTTGAATAAAATCAGTTTGGGCCATTCTTTCTTCTGCAAATTTACCATTTCCTTCATTTTCTTTGTTATGCAAATATTGTTCATTGATCAACGATAATTTTGAAAGCATAGGGGTCAAATTATCGAATAAAACTTGAAAAGATTAACAAACGTAAAAACTTCAACTCATGGAAAAGAATCGAGCAAAATCATACTCCCCCCGAAACCTCAAGGTAGCAGAGACTTTGATACGCAAGCCTATCACACTCCCTGGTGAAGTGTAAGCACGTTGAACTGTTGAGTCTCCTTTGGTCATGTGTGAGTATCAAGTTGGAAGACTGCCTCTTAGAACCTCTTATGATGATATGAGGACTCGTCCCCAGTAGAAGACTTCTGAGCATTTTGTTTGAATTTTCTTTGTCATCTCTGACTAGCTGGTTTAAAGCTCTGTTCCCCTGTTAAGAATGGATCTATTTTCAAGACTACATACACCCTTCAGCCTGGGTTCAGTGTGATTCATTTTGTCTCTCAGGGTCAGTGTGCTATTTGTTGATTTCCCGTGAATGCCTAATCACTACTAGTGAATGTCCTTTAAAATCCAGTTGTAACTGGCATTGTTTTAGAAGCCAATCATTATTGGTATTCTTTTGGTCGTCACCATATTTCTTGTTAAGACCAGTCATAACTGGCACTGTCTTAAACTCCACTCGTTCGTATCTTTTGATTCGGTCGTTACCACCTTCTCCTTTGAAATCCAGTCGTAACTGGTAGTGATCGAAATCCAATCGTTATTGGTTTTCTTTTGGTCGTAACCATATTTTCCTTTGAGGTCCAGTCGTAACTGGCATTGTCTTAACTTCACTCGTTGTTACCTTTTGGTTCCGTCGTTACCAACCTTTTCCCCCTGAAGTCTAGTCGTCACTAGCAAATCCCCAGTGAAGTCTAAATCGTCATTAGTGTCTTGTTGGACGTTACCAACTCTTCCCCATGAAAGTCCAGTCGTAACTGGCGTCACTTGGAATCCAATCGTTATTGGTACCTTTTGGATTGGTCGTTACCAACCTCCCCAGCTAAAGCCTAGTAGCTTGCTAGTATTCTCATAAATCACATGTGTCGATATACCCTGATTTGGTCGTCACCATGTTTTCTTTCAACGACCAGTCGTAATTGGCATTACTTGAAACCCAATCGTCATTGGTACCCAAACTTGGTCGTTACCAATCTCCTTTAAAGTCCAGTGTTTACTGGCACTGACCGAAATTTGGTCGTCACCAGCTTCCCTAGTCGAAGTCTTACGTAGTATCGATTGGATTTGAGAAATCTCATTTGTTATTATCTCAGGTTGGTTGTTACCATTACCTCCGGAAAGTCCAATGGTTACTGGCACTGTCTGAACCATTTGTTAAAACTGGGCGACATCATTACCCCTAGAGAAATCTTTCTCCCCAGACAAGTCTCGGAGATCTAGTCGTCACCAGTATCCCCAATGTATTTGGTCCTTATTTCTAGTCCATTCCTGAAGATCCCGTTTGAACTCTTCACTATAGGAAGTTCCTCATCTAATCATCCCCAGTGAGGTCCACGTCTCTGGTTCTTCACTTCCCCAGAAGAAAGTCGCTCTTTTCCCCGGTGGAAATCTACCTCTTTCCCCAATGGAGTGTTTGCTCTCCCCCAGTGAGATTGTCATCTTCATTTGTGCATCCTCATGTGAAATTTTCCACTCAGTTATCACTAGTCATATTTGAACTATTGATTGTTATATCTCAGTTTTCCCCAGTGTCGAATCCACAATAATAGGTCCCCATGAGTAGTTACTCGTTGCTTCGTTTTTCTGTCTTTTGCACATGTCTTGCATCCGAGCATCATGAAGCATCATTTAGAATTCATGGCATATCATGACCTGTCCTTTGCATATCATCGGATCTAAGGGACAAAAGTTTTGGTTTTCTATATTTAAATACCTTTCACTGCGATTCTACGAGGATTGTCATCTCTCAGTTCCATCTAGTGAAGATATTTAAATAGGGGTAACTGTTGCACCCAAAATTTTTACCCCTTATATTCTCATTATCATTTTAGGAGCATACTCATGAATTATCTAAACTTAACCCAATGCAAGTTTGTCTTTGTCAAGTTACAGATGAATCAGGGTTTTCTACATTCAAATCGAAGCTTCAGGGTTTGTGATCAATCAAAGTATTAGGCTAATTCAATCATGAAACAAGATCAAGGATGTTATATGATAATCAATTGAGTACCCAATTTGAGGTTGTTACCTCATAATCAAGAACATTGTATTTCAGGGCACCCGATTAGGGTTTTTGACTAGTAAAAGTCAACTATAGTTTGACTTTGGTGTTGGAAGGTGTTTTAATGGTGGGATTATGATCCATGGAGTTCATATAGCTTAATAAATTTCATTCAAGAAGTTTCAAAGTCTCAGGAGGTCCAGAGTGTCAACAGACGACTCGGTAGTCACCGATCGATCGTACGGTTGACCAAAAAGTCAACTCTTCAAATTTAAGGAATTGGACTTCAAAGTGTGAATCAAAAATGTTCTTTATATCATATTTCACTTGCTTATCAACTTTGAGAGACTTTTTGGCCAAGTTCCTTTGGGAAATTGAAACTCATGAAAACATGAATGTTTTAGAGCTATTTGAGGGATTTATAAAAAGTACTAGCACATCTCAAAAGGATTTGTGAGCTGAAAGTTATGGTTAAGGCAAGTTGGTGATTTCACACTTTAGTCCCACATTGTCCAAAGTTCAAAAATCATTCCCTTGATCAAACAGGCCAATCTCAGCCCTTGGATGATATTATTTCTGATATGTAGAGATTATGAAGCATAGAAATGATAAGATTATGTAGAAGAGGTGAATTCTCCAAGCTTGCAAGTTGCCTTGCAACTTGCATTTAAAAAATGATTAAACCAAGCAAGAGGTGTAAAGTGAAATCTGCCACAACCATCAAGCTATGCCCTCTAGCATGCATTTAGCCCTTTCAAAATCATCATTTTGCTTGACTATTGGGCTTACCTATCTGCCAAGAAAACCCCTTTGTGGAGGTTTGATCCAAAAGTGTAAAACCTTTCTATCAGGTGAAGAAATCTCCAAATCTGTCCCTCTCTTCATTTTCCTATAAAAGGGAGCCCTCATCACTTCATTTGACACAATATTGATTCTAAAAACCAGAGAAAGCTCAAGCCTTTGCTCTTTCACACCATACTCCAAAATCACCAAAATCACAAAATTGCCAAAAGCTTCAAAAATCTGTCTTGGTACATTTGCTGCCAAACTCATTTCTCCCCATTCAAACACCCCAACAATCATCCAGACAATCTGTAAATATGATATAGAAGGTGTCCAAGATCTTAAACCATTCAAAAACCTCACCATTCAAAAAGTCAACTTCCATACCAAGTTTCATTTGACCAAAAACCACAAAATCTGCCAAAACTTGTTCTATGCATTTGCTTGGTGTTCTAATCACTCAAACACCTCTCATATATCATTTCTCAACTGTCTAAAGTGTTAAAGATCATTGATGGAGTTTATTTCTCCAACTGTCTCAAAGTTTGTATTCTTGCTTCAAAAAGAAGAAAGCTTCAAAGCTAGTGTTATTTGGAAGTTTCTCTGGGTTTCTTGGTGTTCTAACCTACTCAACACAATCCAATAGAGGTATGTAAGCACTCCATTCTTGCTTTGCACCATAATTCCATGATTTGGCATTTTGAGTTCATTATGAGAAAATATGTCATGTATGTGTCTTGTGCATAAATTCTGTCATGACAAGGAGTGGTTGTTTGATTGAATTGAGACACCTTTAAAATCATGAATATGTTGGATATGTAGGTTTGTTGAGAGATGTTTGCATCTGGTTTGCTTGATCATTCAGAAAATGCCATACTTTGCATATTAGTACCTTAGACATGTTAGTTTTGGTTAAAGGCTAAAGTTGATTTAAGTTGGAGTGCATAATCATCCCTTCATGCATTTGTAACTTGTGTGTGCCTTTGGTTTGGTTTAAACATGACTGGAAACTGATTTGAGTATTTTCATGGATAAAAGCATAAAAAATGCAGCTTGTATGCAATACTTTATGACAGACCTCTTTTAGCTCTCTTTTGTGTTTGAATTCATTTAATGATACATATGAAAGTTGTCTGCATGATTTGTTTAACCAAAAGATGTTTAGAACCTGAACTGAGCTTTTCCACCCATCACCAAAAACACCAAGTGCATCTTGAAATGTCATATTTTGTAACAGGCTGTTGTAGGCTGAACCTTGAACATGAACATGTGTGTTTCCATGTATGTGATATATATGTGTGAATGACTTGATCAATTGATGCCTAAAATATGAACCACACAAGCCTACTGCACTACACCAACACAGAGTTGCACATTGAGGACCATATTTCACTACAGCCAGTTTTAAGCTACATGTTATGTTCAATCTCATCCAATGTCATATATGCAATGTGTGTGTGTGTGAGGCAATTAACATGATTCTGCTTGACATTTGAAATTCATCTCAAAATGCATCTCATA
>OZ012739.1:266538554-266578554 GCA_963859935.3 Lathyrus sativus | reverse complement strand
TTTGACAAGGTAATCTGATCCAAAGACAGAGAGCGCGTCCATGCAAGCATCCCAGTCACACACTGACTAGGATTAATGAAACGCAGCGTTTTGGTTTGGAGGCAAATCCTCAAATCAAATCTCGTGCGTTGATCTTGCATACCAAGTCCAATTCTCAGACTCATCCAATGGCTAGAACATCATCTTCTTCCTTGGAACTCAGGTGAGGGAAACAGTCTCAGGTGGCCTTCACGGTTGAAACAACCGTCTTCTCCGGTGAGACGTTAATCACAGGTGACCAAATCCAACAAACTTTACACTAATCTTGCTCAATTTTCCACGTAGATTACAAATACAAACTCCAAACATCATGAATCCTTATGGATCTCTCAAATCGAATCCAATTCCAAAATATGTCATAACTCTCATCATCACTAAATCCTAATATAATTGCATAGAAATGATCTTCACACTTCATACATTAACCTGATCTATCCAATCTAACTTAATTCCTTAAGATCAAACCAACTCGTGTCCAAACAGAAAATGCACTTCAACTTAAATTGTCTCTAATTGCTCCAAATTCAATCCACAAACGACCTATGTCTCTATTAGATCCTAACCACATGCATAACATGAACTACATCTCCCTAGATCAAGAGGAATTTTGAAGTTTACTAACCTGGTATAGATCCACTAACAGAGGTAGCTAGAGCTTGTTTATTGCTTCAAAAATCTCCAGACACGACCAGTGATGCAAGAGGAAGAGTATTCAACCTTCAATTTTCTCTGAATTAGCTTGGAAATCAAAACTCGATTCTCACTCGTTCCCTTGAAATTTCAAATGCAATCTCAGCTTCCACCATGAAATGAGCTCCAACTTGAGTATGGAATCAATGATATGCTTATATAGAGTGAGTTTGTGGGCTTTTGAAGCATGAATGAGGCCCAATTCAGTAGTTCACAAATTCTGATTTCTCCTTCAAATGCCATGTGACAGTCGTGTATTCTGGACATGTAGCTTGCTCTCGAATCTTCTAATCACTTGCAAATTGCCTTGTGAATGTATTCAGACCAAAAGGAGCACTTGAAATGCCTTGGTGAAGAATTTGGATGTGTAACTTGCACATGAAGAAACACCATTGTAACTTGAGAAAATTTGCCTAAACTCAAAAATCCACCAATGTCATTGTGTTTAAAATGAAAATTCCATTCAAAATGAATACTTATTTGACATGTTTTGGTCACATAACCATTAATTTGGATTTTTCAACTTTGAATCCTTTGAAAATCTCCCTTTTTCAAGCCATTTCAAAACAAATCTTGCTATGATCCAAATAAATCCATCATGACTTCTCGGTTAGCCTAAAAACCACATTTTAAACAAGTTTCATGTTGAACAAAAATCCATTTGACAAGTGCAAGTTGGAGATTTTGACCTATGATTGAAAATGGCCTGTAATCTCACTTTCCCAAAATACCCCTGACTTGTAAACCTCATAACTTGTAACTTGTCTGGGCCATAACTTGAGTTCTATAAATCCCATGGAGGACTTCTAGTACTCAAATTAAAGGTATTTAGATGCTCTACACGTTTCATGTTGTCCAAAGATCCATTTGAAACATGCATCTCGACTTAAGTGGTCATGACGTTAGCCACTAAACAGAGGATTTTACACTGAAACCCTAATTTAGCAACTTCCCACACTCTTGACTCTTCTTGACTTGATCTTGGCACAACACCAAAAATGTCTTAACATATCATTTCATGAACTCCATGACCTAAAAGTAGGATTTGATACTCTTCAATTGCATAGTTGACCTAGGATTGACCCAGATGAAACCCTAATTGCTTGCACCTCAACTGTGGCTCTTGCATTTGACACAATGACTTGATTAAACTCTCCCATGGCCCTCTAGGAATTCTATGGGCTCCATACACATACTCTTCTCATATTCAACACTTCACATCCCTCTGATGGTCCTCAATTGATCCTCAAGTTAGGAACAAATCCACATGCAAGAATCTAAACTCTTAGGCACTCAAATCACCTCCTGATGACTTTGATAACTTCTCAATATTGAATAAGACCTCTTGCTAGGATTCTCTTGATAAGAATCACACTTAATCCCCTTCTATATGAATGATATCATGATATGCAAATGTTAATGCAATGAAACATAAACCAAGTAAGGAAAAAGGTTGGGCAAATTTTGGGGTGCAACAGCTGCCCCTATTCAAACGGCTTGGACCTGACAGGGTGAAGAGCGAACGGCCTTCAAACAGTCGAGGTAGAAGACGGTTGAATACCAAGAAACCCATAAATTTTCCAACCACATAAATAAGTTGCGAAAACCGCTTGGGGACAACGTTCATTACACTGAGCCCAGTTGTTACGGCAACAACTGATCAGTCATCTGATAAAACTCTAGATTTCAACATCAACCCCCTGTGTGACGCCACAGGCATCGAATTAACCTTGCAAGAAACAACTCCGTCTACAACTGGACTAAATTCGTCAACACGAATAACAATCTCTGTCAATCACAGGTAACGACTCCGTTAACACGGATAATAATCACTGGCGACCTCACTAGGGACAACTCCGTCAATCACGGGTAATAACTCCGTCAACACAGGTAACGATCACTGTCAACACAGGTGCAATTCCGTCAACACAGATAACTATCACCGTCAACACGGGAAACAATTTCGTCAACACGGATAACGATCTCTGTCCATCACAAGTAACACTTCCGTCAACACGGATAACAATCTTTGTCAATCATAGGTAACAATTCCGTCAACACGGATAACAATCTTTGTCAATCACAGGTAACAATTCCGTCAACACGGATAACAATCTCTGCCAATCACAAGTAACAATTCCGTTAACACGGATAACAATCTCTGTCAATCATAGGTAACAATTCCGTCAACACGGATAACAATCTCTGTCAATCACAGGTAACAATTCCGTCAACACGGTTCACAATCTCTGTCAATCACAGGTAACAATTCCGTCAACACGGATAACAATCTCTGTAAATCACAGGTAACAATTCCGTCAACACGGATCCGTTTGAAGAATACTTTGCTGGGGAATACGAGATTCTTAACCAAACAACTCTGTGGGGAAAAATTTCACCGGGGAAATTACTAGTGACAACTCCGAAAGTTTAAGCCATGAAATCTTTTGATGCTGACGTAATAGCAACCTGAGAAAAATTCCGTTGGGGAAGAAGAGACACTTAACCAAGCAACTCTGTTAGGGGAAGAACGTTATCATCACCTATCTCACGCTGAGAATTTGAATATCTAGAAATCCTTCTGAGCAAGAATCTCACTCCTCTGCAGGGAATAACACCTGAAAACAAAGAGGTAACCAACCTGGCTTATGTTTCAAAATGCGTATGCTTGACAATGACGTAATGCTCCATACGGCATGGAAATGCTACGCGTTTGGGTATATGCAAATATGATGACGTATGCAAAATGCAAAGATGCCAAGAGGCGCTTCAGCAAAATAAATGTTGAAGACAAAACCAAATCCGCTGGGGATAAACAGGTACCAACAGACATATTCCAGTAAAATATATGTTGGACAGGTGCAACCAACTCCGCTGAGGATAACCATCCTGTTGGAAAATGGCTCATAAGCTTAAAATTGGGAACTTTGCTGATGATGTTAATCCTGTCGAAAGAATGACAACCTGCTGGGGAGAAGGAAAAACACAGTCCTGCGCGAGGATAATCCTTCTGAACCAAAGACGACTTGGTTATATTCTGCTGGAATTACCCATGCTGGGGATTGATTGTGTACATATTCATTGCTGGGAATGCACATTCTATTGGGGACATCCAGATCCACTGAAGATACTATCTTAGCAACTTTCCTGGAGATACTCTCTTGGGGAAGACAAACCCCACATCCAGTAGGGATAAGTGCCATCTCATCTTTCTCTGGGATAAGACGTGACTTCCATCTGCTGAGGAGTGATACAATCACTTTGTCACAGGACTCTGGCTGAGGAAACACAACTTCCTTTACTATTTGCTTCAAAGGTGAGAACCCTGCAAAACACAAACGAGACAAAACAAATCTACACAACAAGATCTATACCGATTAGTATCCATGACATTCGTTCAGTCAATTCAAAGTTTTAACAATTATTGGCAAGGGCAAGCAAGTTTATGCACATGCAAGTTCATCAAAGACATCAACGTTTTTCACAAACAAAACAGTAAAGAACAAGCATCAAATACTGAATAACATGCTTTATTGATAATGGGCCTGTAAATAGGCAAAATTTTATACACTGGATGCAACTCCTGAAAAGAGGAAGTTACGCACAAGCAAATACAAATATCACAAAACTACAAAGAAAATTTGTATACATGTCGGCAACGTGGTACAGACGAACACCATGAGCTGATCCTCCTATGACTCGCCTGGCTCTGACGCTTTCCCGATACTCGATCTTCGGAAGAGATTGTTTTGGATAGACGACCCTCAGGTACTCCCAAACCACTAAGCAACACATTATCAAACTCGGACCGCAGTCATTTGCTTTTTTCAAATCCCTAACTTTTGCGTGAACCGCCCTTTGCGGGTTTTCAATTCACCGGGATACCCCTTTTTGCCGAAGTTTCCCTTTTCAGGTTTTCAACTTTGCGGGTGTACATCTTTTTTCAATTTTATCCCTAACTTTTTCCCGAACCTTTTATTCTTTTATATGGTTCGCCGGGATGCCCCATTTTGCCTGGATATTCTTTTTCTGTCCAGCGGGTCTCTTTAAGCAAAGTATTTTTTAACTGCGTCCGAGTTCACAGGGGATGTAAAATCCTCACCATCCATGGTGGATAATAATAAGGCTCCTCCAGAGAAAACCTTTCTAACGACATATGGACCTTCATAGTTGGGAGTCCATTTTCCCCTGTGATCTGATTGTGGTGGGAGAATCTTTTTCAGCACAAGATCACCCGTCTGAAAGCTTCGAGGGCACACCTTCTTATCATAAGCTTTCTTCATCCGGCTTTGATACAGCCGACCATATGCTAGAGAAGCCAATCTCTTCTCATCCATCAAACTGATCTGATTTAGTCTATCCTTTACCCATTCTGCCTCATCAAGTTGGACATCACGCAAAACCCTCAAAGAAGGAATCTCAACCTCCAATGGTAGGACAACCTCCATACCATATACCAATGAAAAAGGAGTTGCCCCGGTTGATGTGCGTACCGTCGTACGATAACCGTGCAAAACAAAAGGCAACATCTCATGCCACTCCTTGTAGGTTACAACCATCTTCTGAATGATCTTCTTTATGTTTTTATTGGCCGCTTCAACAACACCATTCATCTTGGGCCGATAAGGAGAAGAGTTGTGATGTTCATTCTTGAAATTCTGGCACAATTCCTTCATCATCTTGTTATTCAAATTCAAACCGTTGTCAGTGATAATCCGCTTCGGGATTCCATATCTGCAGATAATATCCTTCTTGATAAATCTGGATACCACCTGCTTGGTAACATTAGCAAACGATGCCGCTTCAACCCATTTGGTGAAGTAATCAATAGCTACCAAGATGAAACGATGTCCGATGGATGTCGTGGGCTCAATATTCCCAATCACATCAATTCCCCACATGGAAAAACACCAAGGTGATGACATAACATTCAAAGGGCTCGGAGGCACATGAATCTTGTCCGCATAAATCTGGCATTTATGACACTTCTTTGCAAACTTGAAACAATCTGTTTCCATTGTCAGCTAGTAGTACCCTGCTCGTAATAACTTTCTCGTCATTGCATGTCTGCTGGCATGTGTACCAAATGTACCCTCGTGGATCTCTTCCATGAGCAACTTAGCCTCTTTCTCATCCACACATCGCAACAACACCAAGTCGTGGTTTCTCTTGTACAAGACACCATCTGGATTCAAATAGAAATTGCCAGCCAATCTCCTAAGAGTCTTCTGATCACGACTGGATGCCCCAGCCAAATACTCTTGGTTCTTCAGGAAATTCTGGATATCATAATACCACAGTTTTCCATCGGAATCTTCCTCAATGACGAATATGAAAGCGGACCTATCAAGGCAAGAAATAACTATCCTGGGAGCCTCATTCCAGAAGTTAACCTTATACATTAAAGACAAAGTCGCGAGAGCGTCTGCCATCTGACTTTCTGCTCGTGGTACATGGTGCAATTCCACCTTATCAAAGAAAGGTAACAACCTCCTTGCATAATTTATATAGGGTATCAGATTGGGCTGACGAGTCTCCCACTCTCCCTTGATCTGGTTCACAACTAGAGCAGAGTCTCCATACACATCAAGATTTTTAATTCTCAGATCAATAGCTTCTTCCAGCCCCATAATGCATGCTTCATATTCGGCCTCATTGGTGGTAACTGGAAAGGTCAATCTGGCAGTGAATGGGATGTGCGACCCATGGGGAGTAGTAATGATTACCCCTATTCCACTTCTATATGAATTAGTGGCACCGTCAAATATCAATTGTCATTTGGAACCCAGCTCTGGACCTTCATCAGGCAACGGCTCCTCGCAGTTCTTCATTTTTAAGTACATGACATCCTCGTCAGGAAAATCAAACCTCATCGGCTGGTAATCATCAATTGGCTGCTCAGCTAGGTACTCTGATAGAACGCTACCTTTAATAGCCTTTTAAGAAACATACTGAATATCGTATTCTGTCAATATCATCTGCCATCGAGCAATCCTTCCGGAAAGTGCATGCTTTTCAAACACGTATTTGATCGGATCCATCTTCGAAATCAGGATGGTTGTATGATTTAGCATATATTTCCTCAAATGTTTGGCAGCTCAGGCTAGTGCACAACACGTCTTTTTGAGCATTGAGTAACGAGACTCACAATCTGTGAACTTTTTACTCAAGTAATAAATCATATGCTCTTTACGTCAAGTCTCGTCATGTTGACCGAGAACACAACCCATACTTTTCTCAAGAACTGTCAAGTACATAATTAATGGTCTCCCGGCTACTGGGGGTATCAATATTGGAGGTTCCTGCAAATACTCTTTTATTTTTTCAAACGCCTTTTGAAAATCTTCATTCCAGGTCACAGCCTGATCTTTTTTCAATAACTTGAATAATGGCTCGCACGTGGCCGTTAGATTAGATATGAACCGGGCGATGTAGTTCAACCTCCCCAAAATGTCACGAACCTCTTTTTCTGTTTTCGGCGTTGGCATTTCTTGTATTGCTTTTATCATAGCAGGATTAACCTCAATTCCTTTCTCGCTAACAATAAACCCCAATAGCTTACCAGATCTCACCCCGAAGGTGCACTTGTTAGGATTCAGCCTCAGCCTGAATTTCCTAAGCCTCTTGAACAATTTCAGAAGATTGACCAGATGCTCCTCCTCCGTCTGAGATTTGGCAGTCATATCGTCAACATAGACTTCGATCTCTTTATGCATCATGTCATGAAAGAGTGTTTTCATAGCTCGCTGATATGTTGCCCCGACGTTCTTCAAACCAAAGGGCATCACTTTATAGCAGAACGTTCCCCACGGGGTAATAAAAGTTGTTTTCTCCATATCCTCCGGCGCCATCTTTATCTGATTATATCCCGAAAAGCCGTCCATGAAGGAAAACACGGAGAATTGAGCGGTGTTGTCGACCAGCACATAAATATGAGGAAGCGGAAAGTCATCTTTTGGGCTCGCCCTATTCAAATCTCGATAGTCCAAGCACATCCTCACCTTACCATCTTTCTTTGGTACAGGTACTATATTGGCGACCCATGAGGGATAAGTTGTGACAGCAAGAAAACCGGCGTCACAATGTTTCTGAACTTCCTCTTTAATTTTCACAGCCATATCTGGTCTTGTTCTTCTGAGTTTTTGCTTAACCGGCGGACATTCCTCACGCAATGGCAAACAGTGGACCACCATATCAGTATCCAAACCAGGCCTGTCTTCGTAAGACCAAGCAAAGTTATCACTATACTCTCGAAGCATCTCGATCAAACTTTGCTTGATATCGCTTTGCAGTGCAGGCCCTATCCGGATATTCCTGACAACCTCTTCGGACCCCACGTTGATAATTTCAATTTCCCCTGATGAGGCATAATGATTCTCTCTTCTTGTTTCAAAAGTCGAGTCAGCTCTTTTGATAAGTCATTATCCTCAACAATCTCTTCTTCTTCTTGAAATATCAGGTGCTCGAAGTCGAAGCGAGTCATAGGAAGTTCGTGATCGGTGTCGTCTGAACTATGAATCCTGCAATGAGAATGGTTAAATGCTTCAAATAACGCAAATAAAGCACGTAACCACGTTGCCATTTTATTGTTAAACAAAAACAGGAAAAACAAAGATCACAAAATTTGCATGAGAAAAACGCCTTTATTAATGATTAAACAAAGTACACACATAAGCAGGTAGCCCTAAAAACAGAATCACTATGCCCTGGGTAGGACACAGGATTATACAATAATAGAGAAAACAAATCATTACTGTTTTGTAGTCACTTGGACAAGTTCCTGGATAGACCAGTTGCATAGGCTCTGCCCTGGCACGCCGGACTTGATCCACGAGTCCATATCGCAGTCACTATCTCCGTCTTCGACATCGGAAACAGCATTAATCGTTTCATAACAGACTCCACCTGGAGTGATCACCACTAACCCTTTGAACTTTGGCACGCCTGATGCGGAAGATGACGATGTCGGGCGATACCCCAACCCAAACTTGTCCATCTTGACAGGAATTTCCAAGACTTGTCCCCATCCTTTGATTGCTCCAGCCTTAACCACTGCCTGAGCGTCTTTGTACGAAGACATGGCCACCTCTGGCCCTTTACTGGGAACATAAGACTTGTCCTGGATCTGCAACCCTTCAAAGGCTTGGCATGGCGTCTCGTGGATCTCCCCATCCACTTCGACGTACTTGAATGACGAAAGATGACTAACCAGAATGTCCTCCTATCCGCAAATAGTAACAACAATGTCACCAACCATGTATTTAAGCTTCCGATGCAGCGTGGACGTCACAGCCCCTGCAGAATGTATCCATGGTCGCCCAAGTAAACAGCTGTAAGCTGGATATATGTCCATGATGTAGAACACAGTGTCAAACACTTCTGGCCCGACCTGTAGTGGCAACGTTATAGACCCAAACACCGACCTTCTGGTCCCACCAAAAGCCCTCACGACCAAATCACTTGGCATGCATATGATTCCTCGGATATCTAGCTTCATCATAGCCTTCTTAGGCAACACATTCAAAGATGATCCGGTGTCTACAAGAACGTGCGACATAACAGTGCCCCGGCATTCCACTGAAATGCGCAAAGCCATATTATGATCCCGACCTCTAGGCGTCAAATCAAAGTCAGTAAATCCTAGGCTGTGTCCGGCATTCACATGCGCTAGTACCCCCTCAAGCTGATTAACAGTTACTTCCTGAGGTACAAAAAATGTGTCAAAGATTTTCAACAAGGCATTCCGATGAGCCTCGGAACAAAGCAACAAGGATAGTATTGAAATTTTGGAGGGCGTCTGCTACAAGTGCTCCACAATCTTATAGTCGCTTTTGCGAATCAACCTCATAAACTCTTCTACATCCTTGATCGATGTTTCTTTCTCTTTCGTCTTGGAAGGTCCTCCTTCGTTCACTTTGGCTTTGCCTTTAGCAATCCTCTCAGCCTCAATTTCAGGTGAACTGAAAATTCTACCACTGCGGGTCATGCCTCCCGCTCCAACAAAACTGCCCACTGCCCTTGCTGGCTGGCTATCCACATTAATATTTTCCCCATTGCAAAAAGCTTCCAACCTATAATTCCATGGAATGGCTTTTGTACTTTCATAAAGAACGGGCCCTGCTTTCGTTATCGTGATAGTTGGCCGCTTGGCGGGCGCTGATATCGTAATAGTCTTTCATGGAATTGTAATTGTTGCGACCTCACCCTGCTTTTCAAGTATTGCCTCAACAGGCTCCTTAACAGCAGTACGGTCAGATTGTAAAGTTCCCTCTTCAATCATGGCCTGAATACCTTTCTTCAAATCAATACAGCCCTCTGGTCGAGTCCAACAATCCAAACAGTACTCATCACATTCGGGGAAGACCCCTCCTTTTAACAATCTGCTTTTAACATAGCTTAAAGGTGTCTTCAGATCATTTACGTCCATAACCAAATCCAAATCTTCTTCTGTCAGAATAGAATTTCCTCCATGATTCGGCATTGGTTGTTGTACAATATTGGGACCATCATGACTGAAGTTAATGACTTTACTATCAATCAAATCTTGGACTTTGTGCTTAAAAGCATGACAACTCTCAATATCATGTCCGGGTGACCCAGAATGAAATTCACAATGCTTACTAGTATCATACCCGTAAGGAAGCGCTCCTGTGGGCGGGTCCAACATTCTCTTTTCAACCAGATTCAAACTTAACAGTGTTTGAAGCAGTTCTGCATACATTGACGGAGGTGTATCAAATACCCTTTTTGGCTTCCCATTCTGAATCCTTCTCTGAGCAGGATTATGCCTTTGTTGTTGTTGCTGCTGTTGTTGTGGTTGTTGTCGTTGTTGTTGTATAGGAATCATCACACTAGCAACCTGTTGTTGAATATACTGATTCCTACCTCCACCTCGTCCTCGACCACCATACACTGCGCTGGCGTCTCCTTGTTTTCTACCACCAAAGACCTTCTTTGCACCTCCAGCTGAGGTCGATTCACCGGCTTGAATCTTACCAATTTTAATGCCATTTTCAATCCGTTCTCCCATGAGTATCATGTCAAAGAAACTACCTATCGAGCAATTGAGCAACTTATCATAATACATCCCAGAGAATGTTCCAACAAAAATATCAATCAATTCCCTTTCAACCATAGGTGGTTGGACCCTTGCCGCCAGACCACGCCAACGCTGGGCATACTCCTTGAAACTCTCCCCATTCTTTTGTGAAAGACTTTGAAGCTGGACCCTATTTGGCGCAAGGTCACTGTTGTATTGGTAGTTTCTGACGAAAGCATCGGCCAACTCTTTCCAACTTCTGATCTGTGCAGGCTCTAGTCCCATGTACCATTCCAGCGATGGTCCCGACAAACTATCTTGGAAAAAATGCATAAGCATCTTCACATCATCAGAGTAAGCATACATCCTCCGGTAATATGAATGCACATGAACTCGTGGGCATGTATCCCCTTTATATTTATCGAAAGTAGGAGCTTTGAACTTCAATGGCACCCTCAGCCCAGGAACCAGCCCCATGGTAGCCATGTCCAAACCTGCAGAATTTTGATTGGCTATACCTCTTATCTGTTCTTCCAGCATTTTAATCCTCCGATCATTATCAGTGGGACCCTCAAAACCCATGCCTTGCCCAGAAAAGGCATCTTCCTGACGATCTCTGTCCCAGTACGGACCCTCATTACCATATCCTTCATAAGCAGCATTACGACCATGACCATGACCACTTTGGAAAAACCTGGGGTCATACCTCAGATTGCCAAGCTCTTGATTAGCAGCCGTTGTCCCAAAGCCAGTATTGAAAGGACCCATCCCAGCACTGTTGGTATTCACATTGCCAAACTCAGCATTGCCGTAGCCAAGATTATTGAAGCCAACATTGCCATCCAGATTGCCAACGCCAAAACCCTGATTGTTGTCACCAAAACCAGTATTGATACCAATGTTCCTGTTAGTTTCCATGTTCCCATTGCCATTATCAGCATTTCTATTACCAGCATTGCCGTTACCATTGCCAGTACCAGTCTCATCAGCATTTGGTATCACTTCCTCCCTGCAAGGGGTCTCAACACGAGCAGAGTTATATTCAGTATTACCAGCCGCTCGCGCCAGTAGCGGTTGCACCAGAGTTTGAAGATGTTCCTAGCCCTTGGCCACAACCTCCATAGTCTGCATGAACTGGGCCAACCTATCCCAGATCTCCTACATCTCAGATTGTACCTGATCCATGATCTTCTTAATGTTGCTTCTTGTGGCGTACCGGTGAGTTCTCTATTCGTCAATCTTGAAACAACCTGAAAGACGCAGGAGATACGATTCGAGCTCAAAAAAAAGTACCTGCCATGCAATATGAAGATGCAAATGCACACATGTAAATATGCAACAGGTTAATCTCCCCTCTGATTCTAGTTCTGGAGAATAAGCCATAACGACAATGGAGTCCCAAGTAAGCAAGCACAGAATCAGAAACCTCATACATAAACAAATGCCAGGAGGTAGAGTGCAAAGATACAACTGAATACAACTGAAAAGGCCTCGGCCAACAAGCCTGGCGATGGTCAAAATACAAGTACGAATAACAAACTACAAGAGAAAAGCAAAGATAAATCAGGATGGATGGCGCGCCCAGACATCTCCCAATAGCCTCAAAGTATCCGGATGACCTGGTCTGGAGAGCAGTTCCTGTATCAGTAATGCATGTTGCCTAACAGTGGATCTCAGCATTTTGGCATCCTCTACACAGGCTCCCTTGCCAAAACACTCATCAAGCCTGCATCTCTTGAAGCCAGCCTTCAGTTCACAACCCCTCATTTCTTTGACCATGTTGTTCACTCTAAACTCAGCGTCACGTCTAAGAGATGCCTCTTCAGCAATCTTCGCATCCTTAGCACTGAGCTGATCCTCTAACCGGGAAATCTGCCGCTTCAACTCATCTTCATGCTCCTTCCGGCTAGTAAGCGTGGTATTCCACAAAAATTGCCATTTGGAAAGTCGAGAATAAGCCTTGTTCAGAAGCTCTTTCTTAGTTGCAAGCACACTACTAACACCATTCAAGGCTAATCCCACCTTCTCTCTCCTGCTGGTCTCTTCAGTCAAATCTGAACCCAACCTATTAATCATCTCAGTCTGCTTCTTCAAAGTGAAGGTTGCCTCACTCTTCTCATGCCGAAGCTGGAAAATCTCTGTCTCTAACTCTTCATTTGCTCTTTGCAACTCTTCCTTTTCAGCCATCAGCTTGTTATACTTCTCAATCTCTACTGAAGTAGATTCCTCAATCACCGGAAGATACAAAGGCTCTGCAGCAGGATATGGCATCAAAGAAGTCCTAATTCTCTCATGGATCCAGAGTCGATAAGGATTATAAGCTCGACTGTCACTCTTGCCAAGAAATGTCTTTCCTCTTCTGTGAATATTACCCCAAGCATGCCTCAATCTAGCCAAAACATCTCCATCTAATAAACCTGTGAGATACAGAGATTCCTATATCTCGTCTTCAACCGGAGAATCCCTCAAAGCATAGCCAAACTGTCTCACAAGCAGAAAAGGGTTATAGTTAATACAACCTTTCCATCCAATCAAAGGAACATTCGGAAAGCCACTGCAACTATATTTAATATTCACTCCGAGCAGGTTCCGATCAAACCAAACAATGTTCTCAGCACACAATCCCATCAATCGGGAAGACCAGTCTAAAGTACCAACAGTATCAACAAAAGTTCCCTTCTTAGGAAGATGTCCCTGAAACCACCGGGATAAAAGAGGTACACAGCAAGAAACATTCTTTCCCCGACGCTTCTCATTCTTATAGTGAATAGAATGATAAACGTCACCCAAGAGAGTAGGCACTGGATTCTTCACGGCAAGAATAAAGAAAGCATCTGAGTCAATAAAATCAGGCAAATTGGGGAACAATACAATCCCATAAATGCAAACAGGAAGAATAGCATTGAAGACAATCCAACATCCATCCTTCGCACACTGTGTAGCCTTCTCAACCAAACAAGAAAGATGAAAACCATTAATTCCATTCAGCTTGACCAAACCTCCGGGGAACTCAGAAGCATCTAAACTGACAATCTCAGCAAACTTAGCCAACTCAAGCTCAGTATCCTCATGAATAAAAGGCATCTGATCTAACACATGAACTCCAAAGTAGGGGCCAAAATAAAATCAGGGAACAAGAAACATCTCAACTGAGGCTCGTAAAACTGCATCAAGGCATACAATCCAGTCATCTCAAACACAGAAGGTCTGTACAACAAACTGAGCAGTTTCCCATAAGACTCTCTGAACTCATCCCTCACTCTCTAATCTGCTAGAGCAACCAACCGCAACAAGGATCTGATATCTGGAGAAGGCAACCTTTAAGCAACTGTTCTCTTCATGGACTCCATGTCTGGCAAGAAGAACACTAGAATCTGAGGGGAAAAAGCACACCTGCAACATAAATACACGTTAATGAAATGCAAAAATGAAAATGCAAATGCATATGCAGACAGGGGATCAAGTGCAATGCTGAAGAACTGTGTTGTGCTGTACTGCAACTTGAGAACCATCAGATCTTCTCCTCAAACCAACCTAACCACAAAAGAACCCTCACAACCAATTCTCACTGATAGAGACAAACCGGGTGTTTTAAGGCCAGAGTTTTCCTGCAAAAAGACCCACCTACCCCTCACAGGTATGTACTTAACTCGCAGACGAGGTACGGCATCCTATGCGGTCATCAGCGTCACAGACTTTCAAGAGCGATGATACGATACCCAGAAGGTGTGGCATCATCATCCCTTAAATAGGCCTCACTTAGCCGAATCCCAAATGATAGGTCCCCAGAGTCGACAACCCTCAAATCCAACAACCTGTCGAGCCTAAAGGGCCAGGAAAGATGCCATCAAAGAGAATATCGACTGAATGCAGATTTCGTAGCTAGCTGGCGCGAGCAAAGCAAGCAGGCTAACCATTACTCTCTACTTCTAAGTCTATGTGCACTAAAGCCCAGATCCGGCATATCTCTCAAACTAGCCCTCTACCCACAACACAATAACAATAATATACAATACTGAAAGTAAAGACAGAAAGATAAGTACATACAAAACCCCATACGGGAAAACAAGCGCTAGGATTGACTCGCATAGGGAACCGTTGGAGTCCCCAACGGAGTCGCCAGCTGTCGCTACTGCGAAAATCGGCGCCGGCTATGACAGAAGAGTCGCCACCGTGCGTTATTTATCCCACAAGAGGGAAAGGAAACGCTCAGAGTAAACCTAACGCAAAGAGGGAAAGGAATGGTCATCGCAACCAAATCCTGGATTCGGGAGTCGGTTACGTAAGGGGAAGGTATTAGCACCCCTCACGTCCGTCGTACTCGACGGGATCCACGCTTGTTTTCTATCTAGGGGTATGTTTATCTATCTACTCTAAAGGTATGATTTAAAAGTATAAGAAAATGACTCGGCAAAGTATCGCACTTTATGCCTACGTATTCCCGTCTGGAACGAGAAATCAGAGTCAACATAGTTCGCCTAACTACGGGTCAATGGGGGAAGGTTGCTCGCCGAGATATCGCATCTCGTGCCTAGTACTTTCATACGGCATGAAAGATCAGAGCAAACATAGTTCGGGCTACGGAAGACACAAGCTTGTCTGATAATTTTTTATCTCCTTAAGAAAGGGTTATTCCTGATTAAGGGTCCAAGAGGACAAAAACAGAGTTTGAATGTTTGTTTTAATTTTTTACGAAAGAACTGTGTTTTTTTTAGGATGTTCACAATCTCAGTCGCACTAGAGACTATGACCCAGGAGTGAACGTTTTGTATGTCACCCAAAGGGTACCACACTAAACATCCAGATTACTAGAGAGAGACCCTCCACCAACCTTTTCACAGATAGCTTAAGGCTCGTAACGCACGACTTCAATTACCCTTATTACTGTATTTTTGAATTGTTTTGAGATGAGAAGAGAAAGATGCCCTAAAACTATGGTTGAAAGGGAATCTACCTACAGTTATCATGCATGGTTTAAAAACCTAATGTCTGTCATAATTCCCTCTTGCACAGAGGAAATCAGAGATCCTAAGGGAGAACAGGAAAAGAAAGCAAACAGTAAACAGTAAACAGTAAAATGCATGCTATACAACAGTACAAGCGAGGCAAGGGAGTCCGACTCAACCTCAAACCTAAGAAAACAACAGGCAAGGGGAGATGATCGCGACTTTCTATGTCTAACAAATCTAACTGCAAGTGCACAGTCTATCGCGTAGTAATAATAGATATCGATCCCACAGGGACTCGTAATCAATCTAGTATTATCGGGTGTTACGGTGTTTAGCTAGGTCGGTTTGGTTTCAAGTTGAATAATAGCAGAATAAATGCGTAAACTAAAGGGAACTAAAACTTTTACTTAAGATATGAATTTATGAATCGATATGCAATAATTTTGTTCTTCGGGGATTCGACAAATTACTGGCGTATTAACTGTTTTCAACCTTAGTTTAAGAAAAAAATAGTGATCTAAAGACTTTTGTCTCACGATGGTTATTGACGCTAGTCGCAACTCTAAGGCAGAACGTATGATGTCGCTATCCCGTTCGGGGTTAAAGTTACCTTTTGAAAATCTCTAAGTTCTAATCCTCTTTAAAGCGCTTTCGCTATTTTTAAATCGAATGCCTAGTTTTTACTATCTGGTCTTAGCCGCAGTTGTCGCTTGTTAGTCCGTACCTTAGTTAATTTCTCACTGTCGTGGCAAAACTATTTTTAAATAAGTTCTCGCTGTCGCGACGAACGTTTACTTAGGAATTTTAATTAAAAACTAAAACCATAAATGAGTCTTGAAAAGAGAAAGATTACGCTAATTATTATCAAATCCCGTCCAAATTATTATTACATATCGATTACGGTAATTTAGCTAGACATGAAAAAGGAAATGATAATGCATAAATAAAAGCAGTAATTTAGAACATACATCATAATGAAAATTTGAAATTACGATTAAAATGAAAACTTGGAAATATCCCAATTGGCTTTTGGGCAGATCCTCCACAATGTTGGCAGGATTCTGGTCTTTGTGCCAATTGATCGTACCAGAAAATGGAAAGTACAAAATACCAAAGAATACAGAGAATGGAGAGAGAAACAAATAAGAATATCAGGAAAGTAAAGTTGCTCTGAAGATAAATTGGAAGCACTTCGTTGTCTTGAATGCGGCTCCCTTTTTCAGGTCCCAACCTCTTCCTTTTATAGAGGGAGAGTATCTAACGGTTATTCCTTCAGGAAGTGGGTTTGAGGCAGAAAAATAGGAGTTAATGGTCACTCTTTTGGTCTTTGAGGGGGAATTTTAGCACGTGACTTTATTCTGCACGTTCTGGGTACATGACGGTCGTCATGGATGTGTGACGGTCGTCACACGCATGACGAGCGTAACGGCCATGTGACGGTCGTCACATCAGTAGAACTCGTATTTGCTGTTTTTCTCTTGGTTTTTCATCTGTTTTTCACCTGTTTTTGATCCTTTTCTTCATATTGCTTTGCTTGGACATGTTCTTTGAATACCTGCATAATACTTAGACAAATAGCATGGAATGCCCCGAATTCGGAGTGAAACCAGTCAAATATTAGTTAAAACACATGTCATTTTATATATACAATTTCGCGTTATCAAACTCCCCTAAACTTGAATCTTTACTTGTCCTCAAGTAAAAGTTGGAAAAAGTTAAAAATGTAGCAAACACGCGGCACGCTTCTCCTTTCCGAAAGGTTTTTCAAATCATAAGTTAGGAAGGTCAGGCCTTAAATTGAAACAAAACACATACGGTGGTGACACTGAATTGTAAGTCTTCGAAGGCCTCCCTTTTATGCAAGCCAGTTCCAATCATGCTACTGCAGCTTGGCGTCAAGTTCCTTGCAACAAGTTTTACCCGGTTTGTTCTGGCGCAATCACATTAAGCCCGTTATCCATATACTTTCATGGCAAGTCAACCTGTTAGTGGCTATGATCTCTTTTCTATTTCGATTCTTCTTTGCACATATGGTTATGCTATTGATTTCCAAAGACTTTCTGTACCGTTGGGCTAAATGCTCGGGTGAGGAGCACCTAACTTAGAAGGAACATGTCTCTATACTCAGGCTATATGGCTTTTATTCTTCATGATTTTTCATTTTGAATTAGAGATCGCACACTTATTTGCATCGGTTTCATTGCTTAGAAGCATTTAGGATGGTGTTGACTGCTTGTATAAACTACTGGGGGCTACGTTTGAGTAAGAGCCTGAAGCTTCGGTACGTGTAGGTAGTGAAACGGACTCGCATAAACTGGAGGTCTAAGGTGTCAGGACGGTAATGGAATTGTTAGAATTTTCTTCTCGGTATTTCCATACTTGATTGAACTTTGGCGTGTCCTCGTGATGCTTTGAGGCAAGGCATTTAAAAATTTCTTTGTATAGTCATATGAAACGCGGGGAGTTCAAGTAACGAAGATATATATATATATATATATATATATATATATATATATATATATATATATATATATATATATATATATATATATATATATATATATATATATATATATATATATATATATATATATATATATATATATATATATATATATATATATATATATATATATATATATATATATATATATATATATATATATATATATATATATATATATATATATATATATATATATATATATATATATATATATATATATATATATATATATATATATATATATATATATATATATATATATATATATATATATATATATATATATATATATATATATATATATATATATATATATATATATATATATATATATATATATATATATATATATAAGAGCTTATTTGCCGAAAATTAAAATTACTTTAAATTAAGAATTCGAAAGAAAAAGCACAATGGGAAATAACATGAAAAAGGGAAATGAAAAGGGAAATAACGATCCGCTCCCACACTATCTCAATCAGTGTCCTCACTGATTTGAAAGAATGCGGAAGGGAGGAATACAAAGGAAATAAAGAAAAAACAACAAAAATGGCAAAAATGAAAAATACTACTATTCACATCCTCGTCCTCGATCTCCTCCTCGACCTCTGGCTGGGGCGTCTCGGGCGGCGAGGTTTAGAGCTCTTGTGTGGAACTCACACAGTAAGGTGTGCCATCTCATCGGCCATGCCGAAATGGATATTGTGCATCATCTGAAGAGATTGCTGAATTTGACCGGTTTGCTCTCTCTGCCATGCTTCAAATTCCTCAGCCCTTCGGTTCTGCTGCTCCATCATAAGCATCATCTGGTTCTGTTGCTCGATGCAGCGGAGGAGGGCCTCGGATGTGTCATCAGTAGCAGGACGGGGGCGGTGGTGCATGGAAGGGCCTGCGGCAGCAGTTGCTTGTGATGGCTCAGGCTGATCGACTCTATCTAGCTCCTCTTGAACTTCGTCCCTGGGCTCTTCGATATTATCCTGTGTTAGGGCAGCAGGGGCAGTGGTGTCGAAGAGCCAGTTGGCTCTGTCCTCTGGATGCATCTGGGTGCATGAAGGCATGATGATGCTCTAGATAGTGCGGCCTCACACTACAGGATGATATCTCCCATCACGGCGGGCCTTGATGAGGTGGGAGGCGCGGCAGTGGTCGGTGTCCAGGAATACGGGGGGCATCTGGCGGAGTGTCTGGAGGCGGTCGCCAAGACCGAGGCCTATGGAGATGGATGTGATGATGCCACCGAAATAGAAAGGTTTAGAGCCGCGGTTACAGTTGGCTTGAATGTGAGCCAAGAGAAACGGGGCGCCGTTAACCGGCTCTGAAGTGAACACGCAGCGGAGGAAAAAAAGCTCCTTCGAGTTGACCTTATGGTTACTGACATGAGCGAATATTGTGTTGCTCAACACGCGGTGGAAGTAGCGGATAGTTGGGTTGTGGATATGAGTGGCGTTCAGCGTGTCCCAACTGTCTGGAGTGGTTCCGGTCAGTCGGTTCCAGAGAGGGAAGGCCTCTTAGTAGAACTGATCGGAGATGCGGCGGTGAGCATCGTCGCTGTGAGTTAACTGTAGGATGACGGCGATGCGGTCCTGGGGGACCTGATATTCTGTGCCGAACACACGAAAGCAGGCGGCGTCGTGAAGTTGGTTGGCATCGCCGGATGATGTTGTGTATGCGAAAGAGCTGAGAAACTCCAGAGTGAGTTGCTCTTAGGTGGGTTGGGGATTGGTGCAGAGATGCCAGATGTCGGCTCTCTACAACATCCAAGTGACACCGTCGAGAATCCCGAGTTCCGTCAGAGAATCCAAGTGAGCATACCGGGTCGGTTGAAGCGACTGTTGATGGAATGCTAGGAAGTTGGTCTGCTGCCGTTCTCCGGCCTCTCCTTCTCAGAAGGTGATGTTGCTCAAATCAGGGTTTGCACTGGTTTGTCTGGTCATTTTGGTGATAGAAGTGCAGAGGTTTGAGAATATAGGGTTTCAGAGAATGGTGAGGCAAGGGAATGCAGAGGGTAATATTTAAGGGTGAATTGGAGGTTGAAAATGATGGAAGTTTTATGGGGGATTCAGAGGGTTTTGAGTGGGTTTTGATATTGGGATAGTGGGGAATTAGGTGAGAGGAAGTGGAGAGGGGCGCAACTCTGTTTTAGAAAGAATTGGGGTTTTTACTGCGTAACGACCGTCAGAGATGTGTGACGGTCGTAACACGCATGACGACCGTCAGGGGAATGTGACGACCGTCACATCAGCAAAGTCTGCAGAATTGCAGAATTTTGCTTGTGGGGCATTTTAACAGTGGAGAATATGGTATTTTGACTTATGATGGACTAATGACAAAATAAAAATTAACAGGAAACATAATTAAGGGAAATACTGAAATGAAAATAACATTAAATCGAAAAATGAGTTTAAGGTACTACAATATCCAAAACGAGGAAACAATTGCAAAATGAACTAATGTAAAACAATGTAAAATGCAGTAAACTTAAATTAAAGCGAAAACTAAAATATCACTCCGTCGGTTTCTTCAAATTGTTGACCTGCTGAATAACGTCATTAAATTGGTCGCTAACCAAGTCCATGAAGGTAACGAAATCCATGTGAAGCTGTGTTAATTCATCTTTGATAGTGGTTACTTCTAGCTTGAGGTCGTCTACAGTTCTCAGAACAGTGTCTAGCTTGTCTGTGTTTTGTTCAGGCGTAGGGTCAGGAAAGTTATGGTAGTTAGGAGGGGTCTCAGGATCGATCTCCACTTCGGACTCATAATCTTGGTAGTACAAATAGTCATGTGCTTCTGAGATTTGATCACTGTCATACATATAAGCCTGGGGTGTGGAGTGAGGTGATGGAGGTCCCATAGGCTCGTCCAATTCATAATGCCAATTGTCTTTGTTTTGGATACTGGTTAGCTCATGGTTGGGCAATGTGAAAAGGTCGACAGGTTGATCTGCTATGAGGTATTCGTAGGCTCCTGGTGCTAAGGTACCTAGAATGTGTCTGTTGAAGCAGAACTGGATGTCCATTGCTCTGAGGTTGCCGAAACGAACGTCTTTGTTCAGGTAATACCTCAGGCCAATTTCATGGGCGATCATGGTGACTAGGCCTCCTATTAAAATGGGTGAGTGCGGATCCTGATTGAGGCGTTTAAATGCCCTCATCATAAAAGGGACAACATTTACAGGGCGGCCTTGTGAAGCACAGAAAAGGATGAACAGCTCGTCCTTTGAGACTGTTGTAATGTTTTCCTCCTTACCAAAGAGGGTATGGGCTAATATCCTATGAAAATAGCGGAAGGATGGATTGTGTATCTCGTTGTTGTGCATGTCGTTCGGTTCGGGGTGATAGTTTCCGGTGATGGAACCCCATAATTGGTCTAATTCGAGATCAATATCCTCTTCAGTGGCGGTAAACACAAAAGGTCCGCTAGGGAAGGCTAGGATGTTAGCTAACATGGTACGGTTGTGTGTTTGGTCTATTCCAAACATTCTAAAGGTTATTTTCTCTTTAGTGGATCCAAAGCCATATTCAGGTGAGTAACTTAGGGAGCTAAGGAACTCGAATGTCAGTTCGCGGAAGGTAGCAAATCGGGTCTTTAGAGCAGCTTGCTCCCAGCCTAATTGGTAAAATAAGTACTGAATGCTATCCTGGATTCCTAACTTATCCATGGTTGGTGTATCATAATACAGAGTCGAAGCAAAGTTTCTTTGAGTCAGTGCCTCGAATCTGGCCTGATGAGCTCGTCCTCTAAACACAACAGTCGTAACGTCGATGTCGGCCATACTCGTTAGTCGGATAAAACGGAAGAAAAGTAGAATGGCTTTTAAAATCCTGGAAAAAATCACATTCACTCAGATCATAGTTTTAAGAAATAAAGAGTGATAAAAGAGAAAAATATAAAATAATATAAATATTGCAAAATAAGATAATAGAAATTTGTAGAAATCATAAGTTAACAAAAAGAATAGTTTTAATAAATTTAGAAGGAAAATATGGAAAAATTTGGGTTGCCTCCCAATCAGCGTTGTCTTTAACGTTAGAAGCCTGACGATAGCTTGGATATACGCTATTCGGGAATCTCGAGCAATTTCATATTGCTCACGTGGTTGTTGTGTTCACTTTGATTATAATGTTTCAAACGCTGTCCGTTTACTATAAATGATGCGTTGATTTGATTCTTGACTTCAACAGCTCCACTCTTAAGGACTTTGGTGACCTCAAAAGGTCCAGACCATCTAGATTTTAGTTTTCCGGGGAATAGTTTCAATCTGGAGTTGAATAGGAGCACGATGTCTCCCACTCTGAATTGCTTCCGGATTGAACGTTTATCATGCTATTTCTTGGTCCTTTCTTCGTAGATGCGTGCATTCTCGTACGCGTCTAATCTTAGCTCTTCCAATTCATGAAGGTTCAAGATTCGCTTTTCGCCTGCCGCAGTGTAGTTGAAGTTTAGCGTCTTAATAGCCCAGAAGGCTTTATGCTCTAACTCTACCGGCAGGTGGCATGATTTTCCATAGACTAGTTTGAATGGTGTGGTGCCTATCGGTGTCTTAAAGGCGGTCTTATATGCCCATAAAGCTTCGTTCAGCTTTGAGGACCAATCTTTCCTGGAGGTTGCGACAGTCTTTTCTAAAATTTGCTTTATTTCCCTGTTCGAAACCTCCACTTGTCCACTAGTTTGTGGATGATACGGTGTGGCTACGCGGTGTTTGACTCCGTATTTAGAGAGGAGTTTGTCAAAGATTCGCGATATGAAGTGTGAACCACCGTCACTAATGACGAGCCTAGGGATACCGAATATTGGAAAGATTACGTTTTTAAAGAGTTTAACGACTACTCGCGTGTCATTTGTTGGAGCGGCAACGACCTCTATCCATTTTGATACATAGTCGACAGCGACGAGTATATATTTATTTCCAAAAGAAGATGGGAAAGGCCCCATGAAGTCGATTCCCCAGACGTCAAAGATTTCTACTTCCAAAATTCCTCTCTGAGGCATTTCATCGCGTCGTGAGATGTTGCCAGTGCGTTGGCACCGGTCGCATTTTAGTACAGCGATATGGACGTCCTTCCAGAGACTGGGCCAAAATAGGCCAGATTGTAGAATTTTAGCGCACGTCTTTGAGGTGCTAGCATGACCACCATATGGTGCTGAATGGCATTGGGTGATGATGTCTTCTATTTCTTCCTCTGGGACACAACGACAGTATAAGTTGTCGGCACCTCGTCTGAAGAGTAGAGGTTCGTCCCAGTAGTAGTGCTTTAAGTCATGGAAGAATTTCTTCTTTTGTTGATATGTCAGGTCCGGTGGAAGCACGCCTGCGGCTAGGTAATTAACGATGTCGACAAACCACGACAAAGTGGCTTGGGCATAGACAGCTTCCACGGCTTTTTCCAGTTTCGGTTCTTTCGAAGTAGAGTTAGATATATCGCTTTCCAATTTGGCTATCAGACGTTCGTAGGGGAAATCGTCGTTGATAGGCACTGGTTCTTGTTTTATGCCCTCTATACGGGATAAGTGATCTGCAACTACGTTTTCGGTCCCCTTCTTATCTTTAAGTTGTAAGTCAAACTCTTGTAATAATAGGATCCATCTCAATAATCTGGGTTTGGCGTCCTTTTTGCTTATTAGGTACCTAATGGCAGCGTGGTCTGTGTATATGATTATTTTGGCTCCTACCAAGTAGGAACGGAATTTGTCAAGAGCGTACACGACTGCTAAGAGTTCCTTTTCTGTTGTGGCGTAGTTCATTTGGGCAGGGTCTAATGTTCTACTGGCGTAGTAGATAGCGTGAAGCTTCTTGTCCTTCCTTTGTCCTAGAACTGCGCCTACGGCGTAATCACTCGCATCGCACATGATTTCGAATGGTAGTCGCCAATCTGGGGGTTGCATGATAGGTGCGGTGATAAGTGCTGACTTTAGAGTTTTGAATGCCTCTAAGCATTCTTTGTCGAAGATGAACTCGGCATCTTTCATTAACAAACCTGTAAGAGGTTTTGTGATTTTCGAGAAATCCTTTATGAATCTTCAATAGAATCCAGCGTGTCCTAAGAAGCTTTGTATTTCTCGTACGGTTTTCAGAGGTTGGAGATCCTTTATGATCTCTATTTTAGCTTTGTCCACTTCGATCCCCTTTTCAGAGATGACGTGTCCTAAAATAATGCCTTGTCGGACCATGAAATGGCATTTTTCCCAATTAAGGACAAGGTTCACTTTGGCGCATCTTTTGAGTACCATTTCTAAATTCGACAGGAAGCTTTCGAAGCTTTGTCCGCATACAGAGAAGTCATCCATGAACACTTCCATGATGTCATCTATGAAATCTGCGAAGATTTCCATCATGCATCTTTGAAAGGTTGCTGGAGCATTGCATAGTCCGAACGGCATTCAGCGGTAGGCAAAAGTACCATAAAGACAGGTGAATGTTGTCTTTTCCTGGTCATCGGGGTGAATAGGGATTTGAAAGAATCCCGAATAACCATCTAGATAGCACAAGTACGAATGTTTCGCTAGTCTTTCCAACATTTGGTCAATGAATGGTAAAGGGAAGTGATCTTTCCGAGTCGCCTTGTTCAGTTTTCTGTAGTCGATACACATCCTGTTTCCGGTCACAACTCTTTGGGTTATCGATTCACCTTTCGCATTCTTCACTTCAGTAACGCCTCCTTTCTTGGGTACTACGTGTACTGGGCTGACCCATTGGCTGTCGGAGATTGGGTATATGATTCCTGCGTCTAGTAGCTTTTTCACCTCGTCTTTGACTATAATGCTTAGGATCGGGTTTATCCTTCTCTGATGTTCTCTTGAAGTTTTGCAGTCTTCCTCCAGCATGATACGGTGCATACAGATGGAGGGACTTATGCCCTTTAGATCGCTTATATTATATCCTAACGCAGTTGGGTATCTCCTTAGGACTTCTAATAATCGCTCAGTTTCTGATTATCCTAAATTAGCGTTTACTATTACTGGTTTTTGAATTCTGTATCTAGGAATTCGTACCTGAGAGTTTTAGGTAGCTCTTTAAGTTCTAAAGCTGGGTTTTTCGGACCTGGCATGTGATTTGGAGTGAGTTCTAAGATCTTGCTCAGACTATCATCTTTGTATGGTGCACGCCAGTTGTCGTCTTCATGAATACCAGGGATCTGGATTTTCATGATTTCAGAATATGTAGTTTCCTCCTTTTCTAATTCTCGTATGCATTCGTCAATTACATCTACTATATAGCATGTGTCATCAATGGCTGGTGCCTTCAAGAATTTAGTAAGGATGAACTCTATCTTTTCTTCTCCTACTTCGAATGTTAGCCGTCCTTTCTTTACGTCTATAATAGCTCCGACTGTTTCTAGGAACGGTATTCCTAGGATAATTTAGGTAACAGAGTCCTCTTTGATGTTCATGATTATGAAGTCGGTCGGGATATAGAATTGTCCTATGCGTACTGGAACGTTTTCTAGTATACCGACGGGGTATTTGACTAATCGGTCAACCAATTGTACGGACATTTTAGTTGGTCTTAGTTCTCCCATATTCAGATTTTTGCATATAGATAAAGGCATGACGCTTATACTGGCTCCTAGATCGCATAGAGCCTTGTCTATAACGAACTTTCCTATGACGCAGGGTATGGAGAAACTACCTGGGTCTTTTAGTTTAGGAGGCATGTGGTTTTGAATGATTGTGCTACATTCGACAGTAAGTGTCATTGTCTCGTTATCCTCTATTTTCCTTTTATTAGACAAGATTTCTTTAAGAAACTTAGCGTATGACGAAATTTGAGTTATCGCTTCTGTGAAAGGAATAGTGATGTTTAGTTGTTTCAGAAGTTCAACAAATTTCATAAATTGTCCTGAAGTTTTGGAGTTTATTAATCTTTGAGGATAAGGGATATGTGGTTTATATGGCGCTGGAGGCACATATGAGTTTTCATCTTTGGCGGCCCTCTGCTCGTCACATTCCTTCTTTTCTGTTCCAGACTCCTTTTCGGTTGGTTTATCGGATTTCTGTTGCATTACTAAATCTTCGTTCCTAGGATCTGTTGGGCCTTCCAATTCTTTTCGACTTCTCAATATAACAGCATTTGCGTGACCTTTTGGATTAGGTTCGGGTTGTCTTGGAAATGTTCCAGCTGGGGCAGCTGTAGAGGCTTGTTGTTGAGCCACTTGTGATATCTGCGTTTTGAGCATTTTGTTGTGGGTGGCTAAAGCGTCTACTTTTCTGGTCAGCTGTTTAATTTGCTCGTTAGTGTGTATGTTTTGATTTAGGAATTCTTTGTTTGTTTGAGCTTGAGTAGCTATGAATTTTTCCATCATCAACTCGAGGTTTGATTTCCTAGGGGCAGTCTGGGCAGCAGCAGCTGGTTTCTGATATCCTGGCGGAGCACCTGGTTCTTGCAAGGCATTATCTTTCTTGTAGGAAAAGTTTGGGTGGTTCCTCCATCCTGGGTTGTAAGTATTTGCGTAAGGATTTCCTTGAGCGTAGTTTACTTGGTCTGGTGGGATTCCGGCCATCAATGGGCACTCGGGTGCATTATGAGTGGCGATTTCGCATAACTCGCAGTTTGGAGTTACAGCAGCGACGGTTGCAGTTGGGTGTTGCACCCTAAAATTTGACCAACCGATTCTCCTATCTGACTCGTGGTTTAAACTCGTATTCGCAAATCAGACGCATGATATTTGTGCACAAACGGAGGATATCAGAGTTTACAGCTTGACTTTCGTCTACCAGATATGGCAGATCCAGTCCAGATCACCAGGGTTTTATTTTCGGGAAATTGTGCGCTCCTCGGTGATTTTTAGCTTGCATAGTGATTTTGGGGATATTCTGATGCCCGGGGCTCTCTGTTCGATTCGATCTGGTCTCGTGCACTCTTTTATGGGGATCATTTGCATTTGTCTGCATTTTTAGGGTTTAATAGCCTTTTGCGGATTTTTAATAGGCTTTATAGATTTTTCTGGAATTTAAATAGAGTTTTTGTATTTTTTTCAATAGTTTAAATCATTTTTAGAATTTTATATAGATTTTAAAATAGGTTTAATAGTTTAATTCTCATTTTTAGAATTTTATATAGATTTTAAAATAGGTTTAATTGTTTTTTTTATCATTTTTAGAACATGCTAGATTTTAAATATAGTTTTAATTGTTTTTTAGATAATATAGAAAATAATATAGTTTTTCTTTTATTAATAATAGATTTTAATAGATATTAAATAATGGTAGACATTTGTAGAATTTTAATAGAAATTAGTAGAAATTTAGAGTCAATTAGATCTTAGTCATTTTTAGACTTAATTAGGTTAATATAGAGTTAATTAGGTTTTTAATCATTTTTTAGATTTAATTAGGATTTTAATCATGCTTAGGTCTAATTAGGATTGAGATAGTTAATTTTTGGATTAGTCAGTTAATTAGGCTTTAATTGAGTTCATTTAGTTTTAAGTAAGTTTTTTAATTCAGTTTTTTACAGTTTTTTGGTCATTTTCGTATGGGCCAGATTACAGTTTTTGGAGGCCCAGCATGCTAGTCAGTCCAATGCATTTTTTTTACAGTTTTTGGCCAAGGAGTGACACTTGTCACTATAAGAAGGTATACACGCGCTGCATTCTGGGGGACCCCACGCATCAACTCAAACTCTCTCTCTCTGCCAACACGCAAGCCACGTGTTGCACCCTCCCTCACCCTCCTTCCACGCGTCTTTCTCCCAGACCTCCCAACGCCACCTGTTTCCCAATAGCTCCTACCCACCGGAGTACATGCACGGCCACCGGAGACGCCTGTAGCCGCCGCAACGGTCACCGGATTTCGCCAACCTCGCCGGAATCTGGATTTTTTCCAGAAAACAGTTCAAGCACCTTCGTCCTTCATCGTTTCCCAGGAACGATCTCCTTCAGAATTCCCAGAAATCGTCCATCGCCACCATCCTCCTCCGTCCCCCTCTGTCTTTCCCTCGCCGGAGAACTCCTACTCGCCAGAAACTTCAAGGAGTTTCCCAGAACACCATCAAACCTCCATTGTTCTTCAAGGAGTTTCCCAGAAGAGCCTTAGAACTCCACAGTTCTTCAATCCCTCCCCAGAGCATCATCATTCCTCAGCGTCGATTCCCCAGAACCTCCATCAACTAACGAACAAGATCCATCGGCTTCGGAATCATCGTCTTCATCCGTTCTTGAAGTGTTCTTCCCAGATCTTCATAGGACTCATTGAGTTCTTCACGGTTTGCCCAGAAATCTTCAAGCAAGATCCCCACGCAGAAACTTCAACGAGCCTCCTTCTTTCAACCTTCAAGAACTCGTACCAAGATTCTCCAGTTTGCGTAACATATCGAGATCACCAAGCGCTTTTCAGAGAATCACGAGCGGTTCGTACTCCTCATCCAGGTACGTTTTCCCTTTGATTCTTGGTTGAGCATAGTTTCTGATTGCTAGGATGTTTGGATTGGCTTGTTTCATCTAGATTTTAATTTTGAGCATGAAATTGAGTTGGAGTTCGTTAAGGTTTGGATTAGGTTTAATGTCAGATTTTGTGAGGAGATTGAGTAAGGTGTAGGGTTCTCTGGGAATGGATTGAGAGAGGAAGATGAGTTGCAGAGCGAAGGTTGAAGACGGCTAGGGTTTAGGGTTGAGTGAACAGTAATCTGAGTTGGGGAGAAGGAATTAGGTTTTTGGTTATTAGGGTTAGTTGGATTAGGGTTAGGGGTTGGGCCAAGCCCAAACGCGTTTTTCTGAAGCACCCCCCATATTACTCAATCCCCCCCCCTTGTGAGAGAGCTGAGGAGAGATTGGGCTGGGCCTTATGCCCAAGTGCTATTCGCACCCCCTGGTGCGTAAGCCCATGTTGACTAACCTGCAAACTTCCTAGTTTGCACCCCCCTGCGTTCATTTTAGCTTTTTTTGTTTTGTTTTCTTTTTTCTGATTAATAAACTGGGGCCCTGCGCCCCAGTGCTTTTAGCACCCCCATCTCTGGCCCAACTTGCAATAATAACTGAGAAGCATTGCTTTCAGCACCCCCCTCCAGTTTTATTTCAATTTTGTTTTTTTTTTCATTTCTTTTATTATTTTCTTTGCATATTAAACAATTCATAATAAAATGTAAATGATTAATTTTTAAGTTCTTCTTTTTTCTACCATTTCATGAAAATGTCTAGAAAATCATATAAAAATAAAAATGTCATTTTATTTTTGTTTGCTATTTTTGGTATATTTTCCATTTAATTGACTTCTTTTAATATTTTTAGTGCATGCATATTATTAGAAAATCCATAAAAAATAGTAGATTTAGTCAAATAATTCCGTTCTTTTTTCTGTAGACTCGTAATTCAATGTAGAATTTTATAGTGCAAAAACATTAGCTTAATCATGCATATTCCGTTTAATTGCATTTTTTGTATTGTAAGTGATATTGAATAATTGGTTTGTGGATATGTCTGTGTTGCTGATTTTAGTTCTTTCATCTGGTATTGAATTTTGTTCTGATTTTTTAGCATGTTGTCATAGAGCCATGTAGGTTTCCCATAGATTTTTGTTAGATTTTTGTAGGATGTTCTGATATGATTTGTCTGAGCCTGAGGATAGGAGAAGTCTTGATGGCTTCTGACTTTGAAGTTCAACTGTGGTTGAACTTCAGAGGTAGTTTCTTGTGGTTTGAGGATCTGTGGGTTCTTCTCATAGATGGGAGCTGGTTGAGGTCCTGTTGGAGCTTGCAAGGATGCAGTGGATTGGGGCTTAGTCTAGGAGCTTGTTATCTGTTTGTGAGGTTCGAGATCCTGAAGTTTGAAGGGAGTTTATGGTACTTTCCTGAGGAAGGCACTATGAATGACTTTCATTCTTTCTTCTCACCTCTTTCTTAAGTATCCAATGATGTTGGAGCCAACTTGTGAGTTTAATTTCTCCTGAGGAGGAATGTAAACTGATCACATGTTGTTGAGCCACATGGGATACGATTCCTAAGTGGAAGCCTCCTAGTACTTTCCTGAGGAAGGTCCTATGGGTCTATTCACTTAGTTCCATTAGTTTATCTAGGATTTCTCAAGTATCCAGTGATGTTGGAGCCAACTTGTGAGTTTAATTTCTCCTGAGGAGGAATGTAAACTAATCACAGTTGTTGAGCCACGTAGGATACGATTCCTAAGTGTCAGCCTCCTAGTACTTTCCTGAGGAAGGTCCTGTGGGTCTGTTCACTTAGTTCCCTTAGTGCATATAGGCTTTCTTAAATATCCAGTGATGCCGGAGCCTTCATGTGAGTTTAATTTCTCCTGAGGAGGAATGTAAACTGATCACAGTTGTCGAGCCGCATAGGATATGACTCCTGAGTAGTAACCTCCTGGTACTTTCCTGAGGAAGGCACTATGAGTTTGTCTGCTTAGCTCCTTTTCTCTGGTAAGCTTGTTCTGAAGCTTGGAGACTGGGATTGATTCCTCTTGCTTAGGGTTTTGATTAGAATTTTTGCTTAGAATTTTTGCTTAGAATTTTTGCTTAGATCTTTGCTTAAGGTGTTGCATGGAGTTTTGGTTAGAGATAGATTAGGAGCTTGTTTCAGGTTTTGTTAGGGGGCCTTGCCCAGGAGTAGTTTCTTGTTTGGTAGATAGGGGCTTGTCAGGTTAGCTAGCCTTCTCTTTGTATTGTGTGACTTGTATGATGTTATGTTGCATTAGACTTAGGTATTCATCTGGATAGTTCTGAGTTAGGTGCATCTTAGAAGTAGACTTTGTGTGCATGAGAAGTTGAGGTGGTCCTCCTTCTGCTTGTTTGTTATGGCGTGGCTTTGCTTGTTGGTACTTGGTAGAGCTGAGCTCCCTTGCCTTTGGGGTTTGCGGCCTTTGTGCCTTGTTTGTTTAGTCGTTGCATTCATGCATAATTTCAGTATTTCTTTACTTTGCAGTTTCTTGTTTGTAGTTTAGTCCTGTTGCCATGATCTCTTAGGAGCTCTGACTTCTCCGCTGCGGAGTCGTCATGATAGACATTAGGATGGTCAACCAGGTGCGATAGCAGTAGGTAGATTCCCCTTTCTCAGCTATAGTTTTAGGGTTTCCCTTTCCTTTCTGTAGGAGCTTTTGAGTAGCTTGATCCGTAGTTAGCTGAACTACAGCTGCTCTGATTCCTTGTACCAGACGAGGATATGTAGGCATAGGATGCGATATCCTAGCGAGCACACTAACGACTAACCTTTGTTCTCTCGCGGCTGTGCGATCGAGACTTTCCCGCTGACGACTGATTGTTATCCCCTTTCTCTTGTCCGAGTGCATTTGAGACCAGATCGTAGTTGTAGGTTCCCGAACCTTTAGGACCAGTTTGTTTTCTCACTGCTGTGTGAGAGCCCCCCTGTTTACCCGTAGGTAGTCGAACTACGTTTGCTCTGATCTTCCATACTGCGTGGAAGTACGTAGGCACAGGACGCGATGTCCTGGCGAGCAACCTTTTCCCCGTTTAGACGTAGGTAGTCGAACTACGTTGACTCTGACTTTCCCATTGCACGAGGGAATACGTAGGCCCAGAACACCGTATGTTCTGTCGAGTCCTGTCCTTTTATTTTCTTTTCAGACCGACCATTAGCATAGATAGATAAATCACCCTTTTCCTTATAAACACCAAGCGTGGATCCCATCGAGTACGATGGACGTGAGGGGTGCTTATACCTTCCCCTTGCGTAACCGACTCCCGAACCCAGGTTTTGGTTGCGATGACCATACCTTCTTCCCGTCTTTGCGAGGTTTACTTCGAGCGTTTCCTTTCCCGCTCTGAGGGATAAATAACGCACGGTGGCGACTCTCCTGTCAAGCCGGCGCCGATTTTCGCAGTAGCGACATTGGGTTAACGGTCAGACTGTTGATTTTCTGTGCTAGAGCATCTACTTTAGCGTTGAACTTTTCAAGGCTGCTGATCTGGTACATCCCACCTTTCGCTGCGGGTTTCTCTGCTGGAATGCGTTCACCTCCCCATTGGCAGTGGTTCTGAGACATGTTTTCGATTAGTTGATAGGCTTCGTCGTATGGCTTATCCATAAGAGCGCCGCCCGCTGCGGCGTCTACCGTTAATCTGGTGTTATACAGAAGCCCATTGTAGAAAGTATGGATCGTCACCCATTCTTCTAAACCGTGGTGAGGGCATGTTCTCATCATATCTTTGAACCTTTCCCACGCTTCGTAGAGAGATTCAGTATCTTTTTGTCGAAATCCGTTGATTTGGGCTCTAAGCATAGCAGTTTTGCTTGGTGAAAAGTATCTTGCTAAGAAAACATTCTTCAACTGTTCCCACGTCGTAACGGAGTTGGATCGTAAGGATTGTAACCATGTCCACGCTCTATCTCTAAGAGAGAAAGGGAAAAGACGAAGTCTTATTGCGTCTGGAGTTACTCCATTTGTCTTCACTCTGTCTGCTTATCCTGAGAATTGATTTTGTTGTATAACTTTGTTAAGTGTTCATTTGGATCCTCAGTTGCATTTCCTGAGAATTGATTTTGTTGTACAACTGACAGAAATGACGGTTTTAGTTCGAAATCGGTTCGATTGATAGTTGGGGCAGCTATGCTACTTCGAGGCTCCATCTGAGAGGGTGTAGCGTATGCCTTCAGCGGTTTGTTCTGAGGTCCTTCAGCCATCTTTGCTTCTTTAACAGGAGGATGAGCTAGAAGATCAAGAATGTTGTGTCTTCGTTGATATTCGACGATGCGCCTTCTTAGATGTAAGAAGCGCTCTAGTTCGGAGATTATAGGTTGTAAGATTTCTCCTTGTGAGCGAGTACTTGGCATACAATCGAAGAACGAGTAGAGGGAAAGAGAATTGTTAACCTAGTCTATACTGTGTAACAAAAGATTACACTATTGACTAAACGGGTCCCCGACAACGGCGCCAAAAACATGATGGCGACTTTCTATGTCTAACAAATCTAACTGCAAGTGTATAATCTATCGCGTAGTAATAATAGATATCGATCCCACAGGGACTCGTAATCAATCTAGTATTATCGGGTGTTACGGTGTTTAGCTAGGTCGGTTTGGTTTCAAGTTGAATAATAGCAGAATAAATGCGTAAACTAAAGGGAACTAAAACTTTTACTTAAGATATGAATTTATGAATCGATATGCAATAATTTTGTTCTTCGGGGATTCGACAAATTACTGGCGTATTAAGTGTTTTCAACCTTAGTTTAAGAAGAAAATAGTGATCTAAAGACTTTTGTCTCACGATAGTTGTTGACGCTAGTCGCAACTTTAAAGCGGAACGTATGCTGTCGCTATCCCGTTCGGGGTTAAAGTTACCTTTTGAAAATCACTAAGTTCTAATCCTCTTTAAAGCGCTTTCGCTGTTTTTAAATCGAATGCCTAGTTTTTACTATCTGGTCTTAGCCGCAGCTGTCGCTTGTTGGTTCGTACCTTAGTTAATTTCCCACTGTCGTGGCAAAACTATTTTTAAATAAGTTCTCGCTGTCGCGACGAACGTTTACTTAGGAATTTTAATTAAAAACTAAAACCATAACTGAGTCTTGAAAAGAGAAAGCTTGCACCAATTATTATCAAATCCCGTCCAAATTATTATTACATATCGATTATTGTAATTTAGCTAGACATGGAAAAGGAAATGATAATGCATAAATAAAAGCAGTAATTTAGAACATACATCATAATGAAAATTTGCAATTACGATTAAAATGAAAACCTGGAAATATCCCAATTGGCTTTTGGGCAGATCCTCCACAATGTTGGCAGGAGTCTGGTCTTTGTGCCAATTGATCGTACAAGAAAATGGAAAGTACAAAATACCAAAGAATACAGAGAAGGGAAAGAGAAACAAATAAGAATATCAGGAAAGTAAAGTTGCACTGAAGATAAATTGGCAGCACTTCGTTGTCTTGATGCGGCTCCCTTTTTCAGGTCCCAACCTCTTCCTTTTATAGAGGGAGAGTATCTAACGGTTATTCCTTCAGGAAATGGGTTTGAGGCAGAAAAATAGGAGTTAGTGGTCACTCTTTTGGTCTTTGAGGGGGAATTTTAGCACGTGACTTCATTCTGCACGTTTTGGGTGCATAACGGTCGTCATGGATGTGTGACGGTCGTCACACGCATGACGAGCGTAACGGCCATGTGACGGTCGTCACATCAGTAGAACTCGTATCTGCTGTTTTTCTCTTGGTTTTTCATCTGTTTTTCACCTGTTTTTGCTCCTTTTCTTCATATTGCTTTGTTGGACATGTTCTTTGAATACCTGCATAATACTTAGACAAATAGCATGGAATGCCCCGAATTCGGAGTGAAACTAGTCAAATATTAGTTAAAACACATGTCATTTTATATATAAAATTTCACGTTATTAGGAGACAAGCTCCACCTCAAACCTAAAGGTAGGCAACACAAGCAAACATACAATACAACAAAAGAAAAACAGAGAAAGCAGCCCAAGCAACAGCAACAGTCTTCTACAGACAACAACTTCAATCTTCAACAGCAGCTCTGGTCAGCAAAGTTGAATTGACAACAAACAATATTCATGTTCAAGCTAGCTCCTATCTTCAAGCTTCTTCAACTCTCCATCTTCAAGCTCTAGCAAGCTCCACAAGAAGAGAAATCATCATTGAGATCAAGAAGAAGAACTAGTTCTAATGGCTCTTCCTAAAACCTTAATCCTATAACCTTCCAAAAAGCCCCTAAAAGAGGAAGAAATATTCAACTCCATGCTCCACAAGCCAAGCCACAACAGCTACAAGATATCCAGAAGCTCCTCTAAAAATGAATCCAAGCACTTCAAGCTCCAAAGCCACCAACAAGACCAAACAAAGCAAGGTACCAAAGATGGAACACCACAAGCAACACCCAACTTGCAAATTCTACCTAAAATAGAAAACTAAATTGTAAAATTCTAATAAATTTCCTAGGGGAACATGCATGTTTTAACATTCTAGGGTTCAAATATCAAAGCCTAAATCAACTTCTAGGTCCACTAAACAATTCATAAGTTGAAACATGTCAAGGTAAACCACAAGTTTGGGAAGGCTCTAAACATCTCACCCAAAACAGAATCTATAATTGTCTTAAAAATCTACTAAAAATCCTAAGGGAGTATACACATCTAACCTGCAACATACTCCAAAATCACAGCCAGATTCAATACCAAAAGGTCACACCAAAATCAACAAGGCAGATGGACAATTATGCAAAAATTAAAGAAATAAACAAAATGAGAAAAATCAAATAAATTTGAAAAAAATATGAAAATGCAATTTATTGATCCCAAAAAATCACAAATTTAATCAGGAGCATGGAGATGTTTTTAAAATATTTTTTGGATCAAAAATGGATTTATTGTGATTTTTGGAATCAATTTGCATTAAAAATAAAATCAAAATGAAATAAAAGAAATTAAAACAGGGAAAATAACATGAGCGTTGGATTGTTTGACAAGGTAATCTGATCCAAAGGCAGAGAGCGTGTCCATGCAAGCATCCCAGTCACACGCTGACTGGGATTAATGAAATGCAACGTTTTGGTTTGGAGGCAAAGCCTCGGATCAAATCTCGTGCGTTGATCTTGCATACCAAGTCCAATTCTTAGACTCATCCAATGGCTAGAACATCATCTTCTTCCTTGGAACTCAGGTGAGGGGAACAGTCTCAGGTGGCCTTCTCAGTGGAAACAACCGTCTTTTCCGGTGAGACGTTAATCACAGATGACCAAATCCAACAAACTTTTCACTAATCTTGCTCAATTTTCCACGTAGATTACAAATACGAACTCCAAACATCATGAATCCTTATGGATCTCTCAAATCGAATCCAATTCCAAAATATGTCATAACTCTCATCATCACTAAATCCTAATCTAATTGCATAGAAATGATCTTCACACTTCATACATTAACCTGATATATCCAATCTCACTTAATTCCTTAAGATCAAACCAACTCGTGTGCAAACAGAAAATGCACTTCAACTTAAATTGTCTCTAATTGCTCATATTTCAATCCAAAAACAACCTATGTCTCTATTAGATCCTAACCACATGCATAACATGAACTACATCTCCATAGATCAAGAGGAATTTTGAAGTTTACTAACCTGGTATAGATCCACTAACAGAGGTAACTAGAGCTTGTTTCTTGCTTCAAAACTCTCCAGACATGATCAGTGATGCAAGAGGAAGAGTCTTCAACCTTCAATTTGCTCTGAATTAGCTTGGAAATGAAAACTCGATTCTCACTTGTTCCCTTGAAATTTCAAATGCAATCTCAACATCCACCATGAAATGAGCTCCAACCTGAGTATGTAATCAATGATATGCTAATATAGAGTGAGTTTGTGGGCTTTTGAAGCTTGAATGAGGCCCAATTCAGTAGTTCACAAATTCTGATTTTTCCTTCAAATGCCATGTGATAGTCGTGTATTCTGGCCATGTAGCTTGCTCTAGAATCTTCTAATCACTTGCAAATTGCCTTGTGAATGTATTCAGACCAAAAGGAGCACTTGAAATGCCTTGGTGAAGAATTTGGATGTGTAACTTGCACATGAAGAAACACCACTGTAACTTGAGAAAATTTTCCTAAACTAAAAAATCCATCAATTTCATTGTGTTTAAAATGAAATTTCCTATCAAAATTAATACTTATTTGACATGTTTTGGTCACTTAACAATTAATTTGGATTTTTCAACTTTGAATCCTTTGAAAATCTCCCTTTTTCAAGCCATTTCAAATCAAATCTTGCTATGAGCCAAATCAATCCATCATGACTTCTTGGTTAGCCTAAAAACCACATTTTGAACAAGTTTCATGTTGAACAAAAATCCATTTGACAAGTGCAAGTTGGAGATTTTGACCTATGATTGAAAATGGCCTATAATCTCGCTTTCCCAAAATACCCCTGACTTGTAAACCTCATAACTTGAGTTCTACTAATCAGATGGAAGACTTCTAGTACAATTTAGAAATATATGATCATGAGGAACAACTTTCATGTTTGCCAAAAGTTCAGGTGAAACATCCTTCTAGGTCAAAAATAGCTTGGAAGTCAGATGATTTTCATAGACAAATTTCAGAGGCATCTGACGACTTGTATCTTGTCTGGGCCATAACTTGAGTTCTATAAATCCCCTTGAGGACTTCTAGTACTCAAATTAAAGGTATTGAGATTCTCTACAAGTTTCATGTCGGCCAAAGATCCATTTGAAACTTTCATCTTGACTTAAATTGTCATGACGTTAGGCACTAAACAGGGGATTTTACACTGAAACCCTAATTTAGCAACTTACCACACTCTTGACTCTTCTTGACTTGATCTTGGCACAACACCAAAAATGTCTTAACATATCATTTCATGAACTCCATGACCTAAAAGTAGGCTTTGATACTCTTCAAATGCACAATTGACCTAGGATTGACCCAGATGAAACCCTAATTGCTTGCACCTCAACTGTGGCTCTTGCATTTGACACAATGACTTGATTAAACTCTCCCATGGCCCTCTAGGCATTCTATGGGATCCATACACATCCTCTTCTCATATTCAACACTTCACATCCCTTTGATGGTCCCCAATTGATCCTCAAGTTAGGAACAATTCCACATGTAAGAATCTAAACTCTTAGGCACTCAAATCACCTCCTGATGACTTTGATAACCACTCAATCTTGAATAAGACCTCTTGCTAGGCTTCTCTTGATAGAATCACACTTGATCCCCTTCTATATGAATGATATCATGATATGCAAATGATATAACTATGCAAATGTTAATGCAATGAAACATAAACCAAGTAAGGAAAAAGGTTGGGCAAATTTTGGGGTGCAACACTACTACTACTACTACTACTACTAGTACTCCTAGTCCTACTCCTAGTCCTACTCCTACTACTCCTTATCCTTCCCATTCTCCTTCTCTCCTTCTCATTCTCCTTCTCCTACTACTTCTCCTACTTCTCCTCCTACTACTACTTCTTCTCCTTCTTCTTCTTCTCCTTTTCCTTCTCCTTGTCCTACTCCTACTACTCCTTAGTCTTCCCCTTCTCCTTATCTCCTTCACCTTCTCCTTCTCCTACTACTTCTCCTACTCCTCCTCCTACTACTTCTTCTCCTTCTTCTTCTTCTCCTTCAACTACTCCTACTCCTACTCCTACTCCTACTCCTTCTACTTTTTCTTCTCCTACTCCTACTCCTACTCCTTCTCCTTCTTCTTCTTCTTCTTCTTCTTCTTCTGCTTCTTCTTCTTCTTCTTCTTCAACTTCTCCTCCTTCTTCTCCTTCTACTCCTCCTCCTTCTTCTTCTCCTTCTTCTTCTTCTTCTCCTGCTCCTTCTTCTTCTTCAACTTCTCCTCCTCCTCCTCCTACTACTCCTACTACTCCTACTGCTCCTCCTTCTTCTCCTACTACTCCTCCTCCTACTACAACTACTATTACTCCTACTACTCCTACTACTTCTACTACTCCTACTCCTACTCCTACTCCTACTCCTACTACTCCTTCTCCTTCTCCTTCTCCTACTCCTACTACTCCTTCTCCTTCCCCTTCTCCTTCTCTCCTTCTCCATCTCCTTCTCAACCTACTTCTCCTACGCCTCCTCCTACTACTAATTCTTCTCCTTCTTCTTCTTCTCCTACTCATATTCCTACTCCTACTCCTACTCATTCTGCTTCTCCTTCTGCTTCTCCTTCTCCTTCTCCTTCTCCTTCCCCTTCTTCTTCTTCTTCTTCTTCTTCTTCTTCTTCTTCTCCTTCTCCTCCTTCTTATCCTTCTTATTCTTCTTCTTCTCCTTCTCCTCCTTCTCCTTCTACTTCTTCTTCTTCTTCTTCTTCTCCTTCTTCTCCTTCTTCTCCTTCTTCTTTTCCTTCTTCTTCTTCTTCTCCTTCCCTTCCTTCTCCTCCTTCTTCTCCTTCTTCTTCTTCTTCTTCTTCTTCTTCTTCTTCTTCTCCTACTCCTCCTTCTTCTTCTTCTCCTTCTCCTTCTTCTTCTTCTTCTTCTTCTTCTTCTTCTCCTTCTTTTTCTTTTTCTCCTTCTTATTCTTATTCTTCTCCTTCTCCTCCTTCTCCTTCTCCTTCTTCTTCTCCTCCTTCTTCTCCTTCTTCTTCTCCTTCTTCTCCTTCTTCTTCGTCTTCTTCTTCTCCTTCTTCTTCTTCTAATCCTCCTCCTCCTTCTTTCTTCTACTCCACCTCCTTCTTCTCCTCCTTCTTCTTCTTCTCCTTCTCCTTCTTCTTCTTCAACTACTCCTACTATTCCTACTACTCCTACTACTACTTCTACTATTACTACTACTACTCTTCTCCTTCTTCTCCTACTCCTCCTACTCCTACTCCTACTCCTACTCCTACTACTACTTCTTCTCCTTCTCCTTCTCATTCTCCTACTCCTACTACTCCTTCTCCTTCCCCTTCTCCTTCTCTCCTTCTCCTTCTTCTTCTCCTACTACTTCTCATACTCTTCCTCTTACTACCACTTCTTCTCCTTCTTCTTCTTCTCCTACTCCTACTCCTACTCCTACTTCTACTCCTACTCCTTATCCTACTCCTACTCCTACTCCTACTCCTACTCCTTCTCCTTCTTCTTCTTCTTCTTCTTCTTCTTCTCCTCCCACTCCTTCTCCTTCTTCTCCTTTTCCTTTTCTTTCTTCTTCTTCTTCTTCTTCTTCTTCTTCTTCTTCTCCTTCTCCTTCTACTCCTCCTCGTTCTTCTCCTTCTTCTTCTTCTTCTTATTCTCCTTCTCCTTCTTCTTCTTTTACTTCTCCTCCTACTACTACTACTCCTACTACTCATATTACTCCTCCACCTCCTTCTCCTTCTCCTACTCCACCACCTCCTCCTCCTCCTCCTCCTACTACTA
>OZ012739.1:266516054-266526054 GCA_963859935.3 Lathyrus sativus | reverse complement strand
TTCTACTACTACTACTCCTACTCCTACTCCTACTCCTTCTCCTTCTCCCTCTCCTTCTCCTACTCCTACTACTCCTTCTTCTTCCCCTTCTCCTTCTCTCCTTCTCCTTCTCCTTCTCATACTCCGCCTCCTACTACTACTTCTTCTCCTTCTAATCCTACTCCTAATCCTACTCCTACTCCTTTTCCTACTCCTACTCCTACTCCTTCTCCTTCTCCTTCTCCTTCTCCTTCTACTACTACTCCTACTCCTACTACTACTACTACTACTACTACTACTACTACTACTACTACTCCTACTAATCCTACTCCTACTACTCCTTCTCCTTCTCCTTCTCCTTCTCCTACTCCTACTACTTGTTCTCCTTCCCCTTCTCCTTCTCTCCTTCTCCTTCTCCTTCTCCTACTACTTCTCCTACTCCTCCTCCTACTACTACTACTTCTTCTCTTTCTTCTTCTTCTCCTACTCCTACTCCTACTCCTACTCTTACTCCTACTGCTTCTTCTTCTTCTTCTTCTTCTTGTTCATCTTCTCCTTCTCTTTCTCCTTCTCCTTCTCCTTCTCCTTCTACTTCTCCTTCTTCTTCTTCTTCTTCTTCTTCTTCTTCTTCTTCTACTACTCCTCCTCCTTCTTCTCCTTCTACTCCTCCTCCTTCTTCTTATCCTTCTTCTTCTCCTTATCCTTCTTCTTCTTCTACTTCTCCTCCTTCTCCCCCTACTACTCCTACTACACCTAGTACTCCTCCTCCTCCTCCTCCTCCTCCTACTACTACTACTACTACTACTACTACTACTACTACTAGTACTACTCCTACTCCTACTCCTACTACTCCTTCTCCTTCTCCTTCTCCTTCGCCTACTCCTACTACTTGTTCTCCTTCCCCTTCTCCTTCTCTCCTTCTCCTTCTCCTTCTCCAACTACTTCTCCAACTCCTCCTACTACTACTACTTCTTCTCCTTCTTCTTCTTCTACTACTCCTACTCTTACTCCTACGGCTTCTTCTACTTCTCCTTCTTCTTCTTCTTCTTCTTCTTCTTCTACTACTCCTCCTTCTTCTCCTTCTAATACTCCTCCTTCTTCTCCTTCTTCTTCTTCCTCTCCTTCTCCATCTTCTCCTTCTACTTCTCCTCTTCCTACTACTACTACTCCTACTACTCCTACTACTCCCCCTCCTCCTCCTCCTCCTCCTCCTCCTACTACTACTACTACTACTACTACTACTACTACTACTACTACTACTACTCCCACTACTCCTACTACTCCTACTCCTACTACTCCTTCTCCTTCTCCTTCTCCTTCTCGAACTCCTACTACTCTTTCTTCTTCCCCTTCTCCTTCTCTCCTTCTCTTTCTCCTTCTCCTACTACTTCTCATACTTCTCCTCCTACTACTACTTCTTCTCCTTCTACTCCTACTCCTACTCCTACTCCTACTCCTTCTCCTTCTCCTACTCCTACTACTCCTTCTTCTTCCCCTTCTCCTTCTCTCCTTGTCCTTCTCCTTCTAGTACTACTTCTCAAACTCCGCCTCCTACTACTACTTCTTCTCCTTCTACTCCTACTCCTACTCCTACTCCTACTCCTTTTCCTTTTCCTTCTCCTTCTCCTTCTCCTTCTTCTTCTTCTTCTTCTTCTTCTACTCCTCCTCCTTCTTCTCCTTCTACTCCTCCTCCTACTTCTTATCCTTCTTCTTCTTCTTCTCCTTATCCTTCTTCTTCTTCTACTTCTCCCCATTCTCCCCCTACTACTCCTACTACACCTACTACTCCTCCTCCTCCTACTCCTACTACTACTACTACTCCTACTACTACTCCTACTACTACTACTACTCCTACTACTCCTACTCCTACTCCTACTAGTCCTTCTCCTTTTCCTTCTCCTTCTCCTTCTCCTACTCCTACTACTTGTTCTCCTTCCCTTTCTCCTTCTCTCCTTCTCCTTCTCATTCTCCTACTACTTCTCCAACTCCTCCTACTACTACTACTTCTTCTCCTTCTTCTTCTTCTCCTACTCCTACTCCTACTCCTACTCCTACTCCTACGACTTCTTCTTCTTCTTCTTCTTCTCCTTCTCCTTCTCCTTCTCCTTCTCCTTCTCCTTCTCCTTCTTCTTCTTCTTCTTCTTCTACTCCTCCTTCTTCTCCTTCTAATACTCCTCCTTCTTCTCCTTCTTCTTCTTCCTCCCCTTCTCCATCTTCTCCTTCTACTTCTCCTCCTCCTACTACTACTCCTACTACTCCTACTACTCCTCCTACTACTACTACTACTACTCCTACTACTACTACTACTACTACAACTACTACTACTACCACTACTACTCCCACTACTCCTACTACTCCTACTCCTACTACTCCTTCTCCTTCTCCTTCTCCTTCTCCAACTCCTACTACTCCTTCTTCTTCCCCTTCTCCTTCTCTCCTTCTCTTTCTCCTTCTCCTACTACTTCTCATACTTCTCCTCCTCCTACTACTTCTTCTCCTTCTACTACTACTACTCCTACTCCTACTCCTACTCCTTCTCCTTCTCCCTCTCCTTCTCCTACTCCTACTACTCCTTCTTCTTCCCCTTCTCCTTCTCTCCTTCTCCTTCTCCTTCTCATACTCCGCCTCCTACTACTACTTCTTCTCCTTCTAATCCTACTCCTAATCCTACTCCTACTCCTTTTCCTACTCCTACTCCTACTCCTTCTCCTTCTCCTTCTCCTTCTCCTTCTCCTTCTCCTTCTCCTTCTTCTTCTCCTTCTACTCCTCCTCCTTCTTCTCCTTCTTCTTTTCCTTCTCCTTCTTCTTCTTCTTCTACTTCTCCTCCTCTTCGTCCTACTACTCCAACTACTCCTACTACTCCTCCTCCTCCTCCCACACCTACTCCTACTACTACTACTACTACAACTACTACTACTACTTCTACTACTCCTACTCCTACTACTCCTTCTCCTTCTCCTTCTCCTTCTCCTTCTCCTACTCCTACTTCTTCTCCTACTCCTACTTCTTCTCCCTCTCCTTACTCATCTTTTCCTTCTACTTCTCCTCCTCCTCCTCCTACTACTCCTACTACTACTACTATTACTCCTACTACTACTCCTACTACTCCTACTCCTACTACTCCTTCTCCTTCTCCTTCTCCTACTCCTAGTACTCCTTCTTCTTCCCATACTCCTTCTCTCCTTCTCTTTCTCCTTCTCCTACTACTTCTCATACTTCTCCTCCTACTACTACTTCTTCTCCTTCTACTCCTACTCCTACTCCTACTCCTACTCCTTCTCCTTCTCCTTCTCCTTCTCCTTCTCCTTCTCCTACTCCTATTACTCCTTCTTCTTCCCCTTCTCCTTCTCTCCTTCTCCTTCTCCTTCTCCTACTACTTCTCATACTCCGCCTCCTATTACTACTTCTTCTCCTTCTACTCCTACTCCTACTCCTTTTCCTTCTCCTTCTCCTGCTCCTTCTCCTTCTCCTTCTTCTTCTTCTTCTTCTTCTTCTTCTTCTACTCCTCCTCCTTCTTCTCCTTCAACTCCTCCTCCTTCTTCTTATCCTTCTTCTTCTTCTTCTCCGTATCCTTCTTCTTCTTCTACTTCTCCTCCTTCTCCCCTTACTACTCCTACTACACCAACTACTCCTCCTACTCATCCTACTACTACTACTACTACTACTCCTACTCCTCCTCCTCCTCCTACTACTACTACTACTACTACTACTCCTACTCCTACTCCTACTACTCCTTCTCCTTCTCCTTCTCCTTCTCCTTCTCCTTCTCCTACTCCTACTACTTGTTCTCCTACCCCTTCGCCTTCTCTCCTTCTCCTTCTCCTTCTCCTACTACTTCTCCAACTCCTCCTACTACTACTACTTCTTCTCCTTCTTCTTCTTTTTCCTACTCCTACTCCTACTCCTACTCCTACGGCTTCTTCTTCTTCTTCTTCTTCTTCTCCTTCTCCTTCTCCTTCTTCTTCTCCTTCTCCTTCTACTTCTCCTTCTTCTTCTTCTTCTTCTTCTTCTTCTTCTACTTCTCCTCCTTCTTCTCCTTCTAATACTCCTCCTTCTTCTCCTTCTTCTTCTTCCTCTCCTTCTCCATCTTCTCCTTCTACTTCTCCTCCTCCTCCTCCTACTACTCCTACTACTCCTACTACTCCCCCTCCTCCTCCTACTACTACTACTCCTACTACTACTACTACTACTACTACTACTACTACTACTACTACTACTACTACTACTACTACTCCCACTACTCCTACTACTCATACTCCTACTACTCCTTCTCCTTCTCCTTCTCCTTCTCCAACTCCTACTACTCTTTCTTCTTCCCCTTCTCCTTCTCTCCTTCTCTTTCTCCTTCTCCTACTACTTTTCATACTTCTCCTCCTCCTCCTACTTCTTCTCCTTCTACTCCTACTCCTACTCCTACTCCTACTCCTTCTCCTTCTCCTTCTCCTTCTCCTACTCCTACTACTCCTTCTTCTTCCCCTTCTCCTTCTCTCCTTCTCCTTCTCCTTCTCCTACTACTTCTCATACTCTGCCTCCTACTACTACTTCTTCTCCTTCTACTCCTACTCCTACTCCTACTCCTACTCCTTTTCCTTCTCCTTCTCCTTCTCCTTCTCCTTCTTCTTCTTCTTCTACTTCTCCTCCTTCTTCTCCTTCTACTGCTCCTCCTTCTTCTTCGCCTTCTCCTTCTTCTTCTTCTACTTCTCCTCCTCTTCCTCCTACTACTCCTACTACTCCTACTACTACTACTCCTCCTCCTACACCTACTCCTACTACTACTACTACTACTACTACTACTACTCCTACTACTCCTACTACTCCTACTCCTACTACTCCTTCTCCTTCTCCTTCTCCTTCTCCTACTCCTACTTCTTCTCCTACTCCTACTCCTACTCCTACTCCTCCTACTTCTCCTTCTCCTTCTTCTTCTCCTTCTTCTTCTTTTCCTTGTCCTTGTCCTTTTCCTTCTCCTTCTCCTTCTCCTTCTTTTCCTTCTCCTTCTCCTACTCCTACTACTCCTTCTTCTTCCCCTTCTCCTTCTCTCCTTCTCCTTCTCCTTCTCCTACTACTTCTCAAACTCCGCCTCCTACTACTACTTCTTCTCCTTCTACTCCTACTCCTACTCCTACTCCTACTCCTTTTCCTTTTCCTTCTCCTTCTCCTTCTCCTTCTCCTTCTTCTTCTTCTTCTCTTCTTCTTCTTCTACTCCTCCTCCTTCTTCTCCTTCTACTCCTCCTCCTACTTCTTATCCTTCTTCTTCTTCTTCTCCTTATCCTTCTTCTTCTTCTACTTCTCCCGATTCTCCCCCTACTACTCCTACTACACCTACTACTCCTCCTCCTCCTACTCCTACTACTACTACTACTCCTACTACTACTACTACTACTACTACTACTACTCCTACTACTCCTACTACTCCTACTCCTACTCCTACTACTCCTTCTCCTTTTCCTTCTCCTTCTCCTTCTCCTACTCCTACTACTTGTTCTCCTTCCCTTTCTCCTTCTCTCCTTCTCCTTCTCATTCTCCTACTACTTCTCCAACTCCTCCTCCTACTACTACTTCTTCTCCTTCTTCTTCTTCTCCTACTCCTACTCCTACTCCTACTACTACTCCTACGACTACTTCTTCTTCTTCTTCTTCTTGTTCTCCTTCTCCTTCTCCTTCTCCTTCTCCTTCTCCTTCTCCTTCTCCTTCTCCTTCTTCTTCTTCTACTCCTCCTTCTTCTCCTTCTAATACTCCTCCTTCTTCTCCTTCTTCTTCTTCCTCTCCTTCTCCATCTTCTCCTTCTACTTCTCCTCCTCCTTCTACTACTCCTACTACTCCTACTACTCCTCCTCCTCCTACTACTACTACTCCTACTACTACTACTACTACAACTACTACTACTACCACTACTACTCCCACTACTCCTACTACTCCTACTCCTACTACTCCTTCTCCTTCTCCTTCTCCTTCTCCAACTCCTACTACTCCTTCTTCTTCCCCTTCTCCTTCTCTCCTTCTCTTTCTCCTTCTCCTACTACTTCTCATACTTCTCCTCCTACTACTACTTCTTCTCCTTCTACTACTACTACTCCTACGCCTACTCCTACTCCTTCTCCTTCTCCTTCTCCTTCTCCTACTCCTACTACTCCTTCTTCTTCCCCTTCTCCTTCTCTCCTTCTCATTCTCCTTCTCATACTCCTCCTCCTACTACTACTTCTTCTCCTTCTAATCCTACTCCTACTCCTACTCCTACTCCTTTTCCTTCTCCTTCTCCTTCTCCTTCTCCTTCTTCTTCTTCTTCTACTTCTCCTCCTTCTTCTCCTTCTACTCCTCCTCCTTCTTCTCCTTCTTCTTTGCCTTCTCCTTCTTCTTCTTCTTCTACTTCTCCTCCTCTTCGTCCTACTACTCCAACTACTCCTACTACTCCTCCTCCTCCCCCCACACCTACTCCTACTACTACTACTACTACTACTACTACTACTACTACTACTACTACTACTACTACTACTACTTCTACTACTCCTACTCCTACTACTCCTTCTCCTTCTCCTTCTCCTTCTCCTTCTCCTACTCCTACTTCTTCTCCTACTCCTACTCCTTCTTCTACTTCTTCTCCTACTCCTACTCCTACTCCTACTCATACTACTACTCATTCTCCTTCTTCTTCTCCTTCGTCTTCTTCTTCTTCTTCTTCTTTTTCTACTCCTGCTCCTTTTTCTCCTTCTACTCCTCCTCCTTCTTCTTCTCCTTCTTCTTCTTCTTCTCCTACTCCTTCTTCTTCTTCTACTTCTCCTCCTCCTCCTCCTACTACTACTCCTACTACTCCTCCTCCTCCTCCTAATACTACTCCTCCAACTACTACTACTACTACTACTACTACAACTACGACTCCTACTACTCCTACTCCTACTCATACTCATACTCCTACTACTCCTTCTCCTTCTCCTTCTCCTTCTCCTACTCCTACTACTCCTTCTCCTTCCCATTAATCTTCTCGCCTTCTCCTTCTCCTTCTCCTACTACTTCTCCTACTCCTCCGACTACTACGACTTCTTCTCCTTCTTCTTCTTCTCCTTCTCCTTCTCCTTCTCCTTCTTCTCCTACTACTTCTTCTCCTTCTACTTCTTCTCCTTCTCCTTCTCCTTTTCCTTCTTTTCCTTCTTCTTCTTCTACTCCTCCTCCTTCTTGTCCTTCTACTCCTCCTCCTCCTTCTTCTTCTTCTTCTTTTTCTCCTTCTCCTTCCCCTTCACCTTCTCTCCTACTCCTACTCCTACTCATTCTCCTTCTTATTCTCCTACTCCTACTTCTACTCCTTCTTCTTCTACTTCTTTTTCTTCTTCTTCTTCTACTACTCCTCCTTTTTCTCCTTCTACTCCTCCTCCTTCTTCTTCTCCTTCTTCTTCTTCTTCTTCTTCTCCTTCTCCTTCTTCTTCTTCTACTTCTCCTCCTCCCCCTCCTACTACTACTACTCCTACTACTCCTACTCCTCCTCCTCCTCCTCCTTCTACTACTCCTACTAATACTACACCTCCTACTCCTACTACTCCTACTCCTACTCATACTCCTCCTCCTACTACTCCTTCTCCTTCTCCTTCTCCTCCCACTCCTACTACTCCTTCTCCTTCCCATTCATCTTCTCTCCTTCTCCTTCTCCTTCTCCTGCTACTTCTCCTACTACTCCGACTACTACTACTTCTTCTCCTTCTTCTTCTTCTCCTTCTCCTTCTCCTTCTCCTTCTTCTCCTACTACTTCTTCTCCTACTACTTCTTCTCCTACTACTCCTTCTTCTTCCCCTTCTGCTTCTCTCCTTCTCTTTCTCCTTCTCCTACTACTTCTCATACTTCTCCTCCTACTACTACTTCTTCTCCTTCTACTACTACTACTCCTACGCCTACTCCTACTCCTTCTCCTTCTCCTTCTCCTTCTCCTACTCCTACTACTCCTTCTTCTTCCCCTTCTCCTTCTCTCCTTCTCCTTCTCCTTCTCATACTCCTCCTCCTCCTACTACTTCTTCTCCTTCTAATCCTACTCCTACTCCTACTCCTACTCCTTTTCCTTCTCCTTCTCCTTCTCCTTCTCCTTCTCCTTCTTCTTCTTCTTCTACTTCTCCTCCTTCTTCTCCTTCTACTCCTCCTCCTTCTTCTCCTTCTTCTTTGCCTTCTCCTTCTTCTTCTTCTTCTACTTCTCCTCCTCTTCGTCCTACTACTCCAACTACTCCTACTACTCCTCCTCCTCCCCCCACACCTACTCCTACTACTACTACTACTACTACTACTACTACTACTACTACTACTACTACTTCTACTACTCCTACTCCTACTACTCCTTCTCCTTCTCCTTCTCCTTCTCCTTCTCATACTCCTACTTCTTCTCCTACTCCTACTCCTTCTTCTACTTCTTCTCCTACTCCTACTCCTACTCCTACTCATACTACTACTCATTCTCCTTCTTCTTCTCCTTCGTCTTCTTCTTCTTCTTCTTCTTCTTTTTCTACTCCTGCTCCTTTTTCTCCTTCTACTCCTCCTCCTTCTTCTTCTCCTTCTTCTTCTTCTTCTCCTACTCCTTCTTCTTCTTCTACTTCTCCTCCTCCTCCTCTTACTACTACTCCTACTACTCCTCCTCCTCCTCCTAATACTACTCCTCCTCCTACTACTACTACTACTACTACTACAACTACGACTCCTACTACTCCCACTCCTACTCATACTCATACTCCTACTACTCCTTCTCCTTCTCCTTCTCCTTCTCCTACTCCTACTACTCCTTCTCCTTCCCATTAATCTTCTCGCCTTCTCCTTCTCCTTCTCCTACTACTTCTCCTACTCCTCCGACTACTACGACTTCTTCTCCTTCTTCTTCTTCTCCTTCTCCTTCTCCTTCTCCTTCTTCTCCTACTACTTCTTCTCCTTCTACTTCTTCTCCTTCTCCTTCTCCTTCTCCTACTACCTCACGTACTCCTCCTCCAACTACTCCTTCTTCTTCCCCTTCTCCTTCTCTCCTTCTCCTACTACTTCTCATACTCCGCCTTCTACTACTAATTCTTCTCCTTCTACTCCTACTCCTACTCCTACTACTACTCCTTTTCCTTCTCCTTCTCCTTCTCCTTCTCCTTCAACTTCTTCTTCTTCTTCTTCTTCTTCTTTTTCTTCTTCTTCTACTCCTCCTCCTTCTTCTCCTTCTACTCCTCCTCCTTCTTCTCAATCTTCTTCTTTTCCTTGTCCTTGTCCTTCTCCTTTTCCTTCTTCTTCTCCTTCTCCTTTTCCTTCTTTTCCTTCTTCTTCTTCTACTCCTCCTCCTTCTTGTCCTTCTACTCCTCCTCCTCCTTCTTCTTCTTCTTCTTTTTCTCCTTCTCCTTCCCCTTCACCTTCTCTCCTACTCCTACTCCTACTCATTCTCCTTCTTCTTCTCCTACTCCTACTTCTACTCCTTCTTCTTCTACTTCTTTTTCTTCTTCTTCTTCTACTACTACTCCTTTTTCTCCTTCTACTCCTCCTCCTTCTTCTTCTCCTTCTTCTTCTTCTTCTTCTCCTTCTCCTTCTTCTTCTTCTACTTCTCCTCCTCCCCCTCCTACTACTACTACTCCTACTACTCCTACTCCTCCTCCTCCTCCTCCTTCTACTACTCCTACTAATACTACACCTCCTACTCCTACTACTCCTACTCCTACTCATACTCCTTCTCCTACTACTCCTTCTCCTTCTCCTTCTCCTCCCACTCCTACTACTCCTTCTCCTTCCCATTCATCTTCTCTCCTTCTCCTTCTCCTTCTCCTGCTACTTCTCCTACTCCTCCGACTACTACTACTTCTTCTCCTTCTTCTTCTTCTCCTTCTCCTTCTCCTTCTCCTTCTTCTCCTACTACTTCTTCTCCTTCTACTTATTCTCCTTCTCCTACTACTTCACGTACTCCTCCTCCTACTACTACTTCTTCTCCTTCTTCTTCTACTCCTACTCCTACTACTACTCCTACTCCTACTCCTACTACTACTACTCCTCCTACTACTACTCCTACTCCTTCTCCTTCTTTTTCTTCTTC
>OZ012739.1:266488554-266511054 GCA_963859935.3 Lathyrus sativus | reverse complement strand
CCTCCTACTACTACTACTACTACACCTACTACTCCTACTACTCCTACTCCTACTCATACTCCTACTCCTACTACTCCTTCTCCATCTCCTTCTCCTTCTCCTACTCCTACTACTCATTCTCCTTCCCATTAATCTTCTCTCCTTCTCCTTCTCCTTCTCCTACTACTTCTCCTACTCCTCCGACTACTACGACTTCTTCTCCTTCTTCTTCTTCTCCTTCTCCTTCTCCTTCTCCTTCTTCTTCTACTACTTCTTCTCCTTCTACTTCTTCTCCTTCTCCTTCTCCTTCTCCTAATACTTCACGTACTCCTCCTCCAACTACTCCTTCTTCTTCCCCTTCTCCTTCTCTCCTTATCCTTCTCCTTCTCCTACTACTTCTCATACTCCGCCTTCTACTACTAATTCTTCTCCTTCTACTCCTACTCCTACTCCTACTCCTACTCCTTTTCCTTCTCCTTCTCCTTCTCCTTCTCCTTCTCCTTCTTCTTCTTCTTCTTCTTCTTCTTCTACTCCTCCTCCTTCTTCTCCTTCTTCTTCTCCTTCTCCTTCTTCTTCTTCTACTTCTCCTCCTCCTCCTACTACTACTCCTACTACTCCTACTACTCCTCCTTCTCCTCCTACACCTACTCCTACTACTACTACTACTACTACTACTACTACTACTACTCCTACTACTCCTACTACTCCTACTCCTACTACTCCTTCTCCTTCTCCTTCTCCTTCTCCTACGTCTACTACTCCTTCCTCTTCCCCTTCTCCTTCTCTCCTTCTCCTTCTCCTTCTCCTTCTCTTACTACTTCTCATACTCCTCCTACTACTACTACTACTACTACTTCTCCTTCGACTTCTACTCCTACTCCTACTTCTTCTCCTACTCCTACTCCTACTCCTACTCCTTCTACTACTCCTTCTCCTTCTTCTTCTCAATCTTCTTCATTTCCTTGTCCTTCTCCTTCTCCTTCTCCTTTTCCTTCTCCTTCTCCTTCTCCTACTCCTCCTACTACTACTACTTCTTCTCCTTCTTCTTCTTCTCCTACTCGTACTCCTTTTCAGAAGGAGATAAAAAACTGTTAGACAAACTTGTGTCCTCCGTAGCCCGAACTACATTTGCTCTGATCTTTCATGCTGTATGAAAGTACGTAGGCATAGGATACGATATCCTAGCGAGCAACCTTCCCCTCCTTTCCCGTAGGTAGGCGAACTACGTTGACTCTGATTTCTCGTTCTAGACGGGAATATGTAGGCATGAAGTGCGATACTTTGCCGAGTCATTTTCTTTTCTTTTAACCCAGACCTGTAGAGTAGATAGAATAACGCACCCTTAGATAGAAAACAAGCGTGGATCCCATCGAGTACGACGAACGTGAGGGGTGCTAATACCTTCCCCTTGCGTAACCGACTCCCAAATCCAGGATTTGGTTGCGATGACCATTCCTTTCCCTCTTTGCGTTAGGTTTACTCTAAGCGTTTCGTTTCCCTCTTGTGGGATAAATAACGCATGGTGGAGACTCTTCTGTTATAGCCGGCGCCGATTTTCGCAGTAGCGACAGCTGGCGACTCTGCTGGGGACTCCAACGGTTCCCTATGCGAGTCAATACTAGCGCTTGTTTTCCTGTCTGAGGTTTGTATGTATTTATCTTTCTTCCTTTACTTTCAGCACTCTATTATTGTTGTTGTGCTAGGAAGAGGGTTAGATTGAGAGATAAGCCGGACCTGGGCTTGAGTTTGCACATAGACTTAGAAGTAGAGAGTAGTGGTTAGCCTGCTTGCTTAGCTCGCACCAGCTAGCCGCGAAATCTGCGCTCGGACGAGATTCTCTTTGATGCTTCTTGCCTGGCCCTTAGGGCTCGACAAGTTGTCTGATACGAGGATTGTCAACTCTGGGGACCTATCAATTGGGATTCAGCTAAGTGAGGCCGCTTCAAGGGATGATGATGCCACACCTTCTGGGTATCGTATCATCGCTCTTGAAAGTCTGTGACGTTGAACTCGCATAGGATGTCGTACCTCGTCTGTGAGTTAAGTACATACATGTGAGGGGTAGGTAGGTCTGTTTGCAGGAAACCTTTGACCTCAGAGTACCTGGTTTATCTCTGTCAGTGAAATATGGTTACAGGGTTCTTTTGAGTGGTTGGTTTGGTTTGAGGCGAAGATTTGATGGTTCTCAGGCTTCAGTACAGAGAAGCACAGTTCATCAGCATTGCACTTGATCTCCTATTTTCATATGCATATGCATTTTCATGTTTGCATTTTCATTAACGTGTATTTATGTTGCAGGTGTGATCATTCCCCTCTGATTCTAGTGTATCTTCTGGCCAGATATGGAGTCCATGAAGAGGACAGTTGCTTACTGGTTGCATTTGCCAGATATCAGTTCCTTGCTGGGATTAGTTGCTCTAGCAGATGAGAGAGTGAGAGATGAATTCAGAGTATCTTAGGGATATTGCTTAGTTTGTTGTACAGGCCTTCAGCATTTAAGACGACTGGGGTGTATACTTTGATGCAGTTTTATGAGCCTCAGCTGAGATGCTTCCTGTTCCCCGACTATATTTTGGCACCCACTTTGGAGGAGTATTCTGCTATGTTGGGAGTTCCTGTGTTAGACCAGATGCCCTTTATACATGTTGATGCTGAGCCTGAGACGGCTACACTTGCTGAGATTGTCAGTTTAGACGCTTCTGAGTTCCCAGGAGGTTTGGTCAGGCTGAACGGAGCTTATGGTTTTCACCTGTCTGTCCTGGTTGAGAAGGCTATACAGTATGCGAAGAGTGGATGTTGGGTTGCCTTCAGTGCCATTCTAGCTGTCTGCATCTATGGGATTGTCTTGTTTCCCAATGTGCCAGATTTTGTTGACTCAGATGCCTTCTTGATTCTTTCCTCGAAGAATCTAGTTCCTACTCTCTTGGGCGATGTTTATCATTCTATTCACTATAAGAATGAGAAACGTCGTGGCAATAATGTTTCTTGTTGTCTTCCTCTTTTGTACAGGTGGTTCAAGGGGCATCTTCCGAAGACAGGACCTTTTGTTGATGTTGTTGATACTTTGGATTGGTCTTCCCGGTTGATGGGGCTGTCTGCTGAGAACATCATTTGGTTTGATCGGAGCATGCTTGACACTGATATTATATATAATTGCAGTGTCTTTCCGAATGTCCTTCTGATTGGACAGAAATGTTGTATTAACTATAACCCTTCTCTGTTGGTAAGACAGTTTGGTTATGCCTTGAGAGATGCTCCTATTGAGGTTGAGATACAGGAATCTCTGTATCTCACGGGCTTATTAGACGAGGCTATTTTGATCAGGTTAAGACATGCATGGGCTAACATCCATAGGAGAGGGAAAGCTTTGCTTGGGAAAAGCAACAGCAAAGCTTATGATCCTTATTTGGCTTGGATCCACAAGAGCGCTAGTATATACTTGATGCCATATCCTGCTGTGGAACCTCTGTATCTTCCAATGATTGAGATACCTACTTCGGTAGAGATTGAAAAGTATAACAAATTGTTGGCTGAAAACGAAGAATTGAAAAAAGCCATTGATGAGTTAGAGAAAGAGATCTTCCAGTTGCGTCATGAGAAGAATGAAGATACCTTCACTGTGAAGGAAAAGACTGAGTTGATTAATAGGTTGGGTTCAGATTTGACTGAAGAGACCAACAAGAGGGAAAAAGTGGGAGTAGCCTTGAACGGTGTTAGCAAGGTGCTTGCTTCCAAGAAGGAACTCTTAAACAAAGCTTATTCCAAACTCAGCAAGTGGGAAACATTGTGGAATACCACGCTTACCAAGCGGAAGGAGCGTGAAGATGAGCTAAAGCTGCAGATTGCCACGATAGAGGCGCAGATTAGAGCCCAGGATGCAAAGATTGCTGAAGAGACATCACTTAGGAGCGCTGTTGAGCTTAGAGTAAGTGACCTTAGCAAGGAGCTGAGAGGTTGTGAATTGAAGGCCGACTTCAAAAGATGCAGACTCGACGAGTGTTTTGGCGAAGGAACCTGCAAGGACGACGCCAAAAAGCTGAGATCAACTATTGAGCGACATGCATTACTAATACAGGAGCTAATCTCCAGACTAGGTCATTCGGAGACGTTGAGGATATTGGAAGATGTCAGAGCGCACCATTTGGCCTGATTTATCTTTGCTTTGCTTTTGTTATTTGTACTTGTATTTTGACCATCGCCAGGCTTGTTGGCCGAGGTCTTTTCAGTTGTATTCAGTTATATCTTTATACTTTCCCTCTTGGCATTTGTTTATGTATGAGGTTTTTCCAATTCCTTGCTTGCTTGATTGGGACACCGTTGTCGTGATGGCCTTCTCTCTGAACTACGTTTGCTCTGATCTTTCATGTTGTATGAAAGTACGTAGGCATAGGATGCGATATCCTAGCGAGCAACCTTCCCCTCCTTTCCCGTAGGTAGGCGAACTACGTTGACTCTGATTTCTCGTTCTAGACGGGAATATGTAGGCATGAAGTGCGATACTTTGCCGAGTCATTTTCTTTTCTTTTAACCCAGACCTGTAGAGTAGATAGAATAACACACCCTTAGATAGAAAACAAGCGTGGATCCCGTCGAGTACGACGGACGTGAGGGGTGCTAATACCTTCCCCTTGTGTAACCGACTCCTAAATCCAGGATTTGGTTGCGATGACCATTCCTTTCCCTCTTTGCGTTAGGTTTACTCTGAGCGTTTCCTTTCCCTCTTGTGGGATAAATAACGCACGGTGGAGACTCTTCTGTCATAGTCGGCGCCGATTTTCGCAGTTGCGACAGCTGGGGACACTGTTGGGGACTCCAACGGTTCCCTATGCGAGTCAATACTAGCGCTTGTTTTCCTGTATGAGGTTTGTATGTATTTACCTTTCTGCCTTTACTTTCATTACTCTATTATTGTTGTTGTGCTGGGAAGAGGGTTAAATTGAGAGATAAGTCGGACCTGGGCTTGAGTTTGCACATAGACTTAGAAGTAGAGAGTACTGGTTAGCCTGCTTGCTTAGCTCGCACCAGCTAGCCGCGAAATCTGCGCTCGGACGAGATTCTCTTTGATGCTTCTTGCCTGGCCCTTAGGGCTCGACAAGTTGTCTGACCCGAGGATTGTCAACTCTGGGGACCTATCAATTGGGATTCAGCTATGTGAGGCCGCTTCAAGGGATGATAATGCCACACCTTCTGGGTATCGTATCATCGCTCTTGAAAGTTTGTGACGTTGAACTCGCATAGGATGTCGTACCTCGTTTGCGAGTTAAGTACATACCTGTGAGGGGTAGGTAGGTCTGTTTGCAGGAAACCTTTGACCACAGAGTACCTGGTTTATCTCTGTCAGTGAGATGTGGTTACAGGATTCTTTTGAGTGGTTGGTTTGGTTTGAGGCGAAGATTTGATGGTTCTCAGGCTTCAGTACAAAGCAGCACAGTTCATCAGCATTGCACTTGATCTCCTGTTTGCATATGCATATGCATTTTCATGTTTGCATTTTCATTAACGTGTATTTATGTTGCAGGTGTAATCATTCCCCTCTGATTCTAGTGTATCTTCTGGCCAAATATGGAGTCCATGAAGAGGACAGTTGCTTACCGGTTGCATTTGCTAGATATCAGTTCCTTGCTGGGATTAGTTGCTCTAGCAGATGAGAGAGTGAGGGCTGAATTCAGAGTATCTTAGGGATATTGCTTAGTTTGTTGTACAGGCCTTCAGCATTTAAGACGACTGGGGTGTATACTTTGATGCAGTTTTATGAGCCTCAGCTGAGATGCTTCCTGTTCCCCGACTATATTCTGGCACCCACTTTGGAGGAGTATTCTGCTATGTTGGGAGTTCCTGTGTTAGACCAGATGCCCTTTATACATGTTGATGCTGAGCCTGAGATGGCTACACTTGATGAGATTGTCAGTTTAGACGCTTATGACTTCCCCGGAGGTTTGGTCAGGCTGAACGAAGCTTATGGTTTTCACCTGTCTGTCCTGGTTGAGAAGGCTACACAATGTGCGAAGAGTGGATGTTGGGTTTCCTTCAGTTCCATTCTAGCTGTCTGCATCTATGGGATTGTCTTGTTTCCCAATGTGCCAGATTTTGTTAACTCAGATGCCTTCTTGATTCTTGCCTCGAAGAATCCAGTTCCTACTCTCTTGGGCGATGTTTATCATTCTATTCACTATAAGAATGAGAAACGTCGTGGCAAGAATGTTTCTTGCAGTCTTCCTCTCTTGTACAGGTGGTTCCAGGGGAATCTTCCGAAGACAGGACCTTTTGTTGATGTTGTTGATACTTTGGATTGGTCTTCCCGGTTGATGGGGCTGTCTGCTGAGAACATCATTTGGTTTGATCGGAGCATGCTTGGCACTGATATCATATATATAGTTGCAGTGGCTTTCCGAATGTCCCTCTAATTGGACGGAAAGGATGTATTAACTATAACCCTTCTCTGCTGGTAAGACAGTTTGGTTATGCCTTGAGAGATGCTCCTATTGAGGTTGAGATACAGGAATCTCTGTATCTCACGGGCTTATTAGACGAGGCTATTTTGATCGGGTTGAGACATGCATGGGCTAACATCCATAGGAGAGGGAAAGCTTTGCTTGGGAAAAGCAACAGCAAAGCTTATGATCCTTATTTGGCTTGGATCCACGAGAGCGCTAGTATATCCTTGATGCCATATCCTGTTGTGGAACCTCTGTATCTTCCAATGATTGAGATACCTACTTCGGTAGAGATTAAAAAGTATAACAAATTGTTGGCTGAAAATGAAGAATTGAAAAAAGCCAATGATGAGTTAGAGAAAGAGATCTTCCAGTTGCGTCATGAGAAGAATGAAACTACCTTCACTGCGAAGGAAAAGACTGAGTTGATTAATAGGTTGGGTTCAGATTTGACTGAAGAGACCAACAAGAGGGAAAAAGTGGGAGTAGCCTTGAACGGTGTTAGCAAGGTGCTTGCTTCCAAGAAGGAACTCTTAAACAAAGCTTATTCCTGACTCGGCAAGTGGGAAACATTGTGGAATACCATGCTTACCAAGCGGAAGGAGCGTGAAGATGAGCTAAAGCTGCAGATTGCCACGCTAGAGGCCCAGATTATAGCCCAGGATGCAAAGATTGCTGAAGAGACATCACTTAGGAGCGCTGTTGAGCTTAGAGTAAGTGACCTTGGTAAGGAGCTGAGAGGTTGTGAATTGAAGGCCGGCTTCAAGAGCTGCAGACTCGACGAGTGTTTTGGCGAAGGAACCTGCAAGGACTACGCCAAAAAGCTGAGATCCACTATTGAGCGACATGCATTACTGATACATGAGCTAATCTCCAGACTAGGTCATTCGGAGACGTTGAGGATATTGGAAGATGTCAGAGCGCACCATTTGGCCTGATTTATCTTTGCTTTGCTTTTGTTATTTGTACTTGTATTTTGACCATCGCCAGGCTTGTTGGCCGAGGTCTTTTCAGTTGTATTCAGTTATATATTTATACTTTCCCTCTTGGCATTTGTTTATGTATGAGGTTTTTCCGATTCCTTGCTTGCTTGATTGGGACTCTGTTGTCGTGATGGCCTTCTCTCTGAAACTAGAATCAGGGGGAATATAACCTGTAGCATACTTATACATTTGCATCTGCATACTCATATTGCATGACCGGTATTTTTTTGAACCTGTATCTTATTTCCTGCATCTCTCAGGTTTCAGGATTGACAACCAGAGAACGCATCGTTATTCTACCAGGAACAACTGAAAGAGAATCATGGATCAAGTTCAAGTCGAGATGCAGGAAATTCGTGAGAAGTTGGCACTTTTCATGCAACCAATGGAAACTCTGGTCAAGGGCTAGGAGAATCTCCAGACTCTGGTGCAACCGCTGCTGGTGCGGGCGAATGGAAATACTGATTATCACTCTGTTGGAACTCCTCGCAGGGAGGATGGGATACCTACAGTGGTCGTTCCCACAAGTCGTGGAGTTGGTGCCGGTGATGGCAATGGCAATGGAAATACTGGCATTGGCACTGGTATTGGTAACACCGGTACTGGAAACGCTGGAAATGGTGATGGGAATGTTGTTAATGATATTGGCAATGCTGGAGATGCTAATCAAGGGTTCGGTGACAACACTGGTTTTGGAAAAAATAACCAAGGGTTTGGCATTGGTAATCATGATGGGAATTTTGGTTTCAACAATCAAGGCTTTGGCTACGATGGCTATGGTAACAACAACTAAGGGTATGGATACGGTGATGTTGGCTTTGGTAACATGAACAACAACGGTGCTGGGATGGTGCCTTTCAACACCGGTTATAGACTAGGTGGGGTCAATCAAGGATTCGGTAACAGAGGACGGGATCCTATTTTAAATCAACAGGGATATGGCCATAATGCTGGGTATGAGGGATATGGCAATGAGAATCTGAACTGGGGCGAGGATCGCCAGGAAGATGCCTTCTCCGGGCAAGGCGTGGGATTTGAAAGGCCTGATGACAATGATAGGAGGTTCAAAATGCTGGAAGAGCAGATCAAAGGGATAGCCAATCAGAACTTTGTTGGGTTAGATATGACTACTATGGGACTAGTGCCTGGGCTGAGGGTGCCTTCGAAATTCAAAGCTCCAAAATTTGACAAGTATAAGGGGGATACATGCCCTAGAGTTCATGTACGTTCTTATTATAGAAGAATGTCTGCATACTCTGACGACGAGAAGATGCTTATGCATTTCTTTCAAGACAGTTTATCGGGACCATCGCTGGAATGGTACATGGGTCTGGAGCCCACCTAAATTAGAAGCTGGAAAGAATTGGCTGATGCTTTTGTTAAACATTACCAATATAATAGTGACTTGGCGCCAAACAGGGTCCAGCTGCAGAGTTTGTCTCAGAAAAATGGTGAGAGCTTCAAAGATTATGCGCAGCGCTGGCGTGATATTGCGGCTAGGGTTCATCCCCCTTTGGTTGAAAGAGAGTTGATTGATATGTTTATTGAAACATTCTTTGGAATGTATTACGACAAATTGCTCAATGTCTCGATGGGTAATTTATACGACATGATTCTCATGGGAGAACGGATTGAAAACGAAATTAAGATTGGGAAGATTCAGGCAGGTGAATCCACCTCAGCTGGAGGTGCAAGGAAAGCCTTTGGTGGAAGGAGACAAGGCGACGCCAGTGCGGTATATGGTGGTCGAGGTCGTGGAAGAGGTAGGAATCAGTATCAGCCACAGCAAGTTGCTAGTGTTACTATCCCGATACCTCAGCAAAAACAACAACAAAAACAACAACGGCAACAACAGCCGCAGCAAAAGAGAATGCACCCTGCTCAACGTAGAATTCCCGACTCCAGGATACCTCGAGTACGACGGACGTGAGCGGTGCTAATACCTTCCCCTTGCGTAACCGACTCCTGACTCCAGGATTTGGTTGCGATGACCATTCCTTTCCCTCTTTGCGTTAGGTTTACTCTGAGCGTATCCTTTCCCTCTTGTGGGATAAATAACGCACGGTGGCGACTCTTCTGTCATAACCTGCACCGATTTTCGCAGTAGCGACATCCATCTTCTTCTTCTTATTCTTCTTCTCCTTCTCTTTCTTCTTCTTCTACTTCTCCTCCTCCTCCTCCTACTCCTACTACTCCTACTCCTCCTCCTCCTCCTCCTCCTCTTACTACTACTACTACTACTACTACTACTACTACTACTACTACTACTACTACTACTACTACTACTACTACTACTACTACTCCTACTCCTACTCCTACTACTCCTTCTCCTTCTCCTTCTCCTTCTCCTACTCCTACTACTCCTTCTCCTTCCCCTTCTCCTTCTATCCTTCTCCTTCTACTTCTCCTACTACTTCTCCTCCTCCTACTACTACTACTTCTTCTCCTTCTTCTTCTTCTCCTACCCCTGCTCCTACTCCTACTCTTACTTCTACTCTTACTCCTACTCCTTCTGCTTCTTCTTCTCCTTCTCCTTCACCTTCTCTTCTCCTTCTCCTTCTTCTTCTCCTTCTCCTTCTACTCCTTCTTCTTCTTCTACTACTCCTCCTTCTTCTCCTTCTACTCCTCCTCCTTCTTCTCCTTCTTCTTCTTCTTCTCCTTCTCCTTCTTCTTCTTCTTCTCCTTCTCCTTCTTCTTCTTCTACTTCTCCTCTTCCTCCCCCTACTACTCCTAATACACCTACTACTCCTCCTCCTCCTCCTCCTACTACTCATACTCCTCCTTCTACTACTACTACTACTACTACTCCTAATACTCCTACTACTCCTACTCTTACTCCTACTCCTACTCCTACTACTCCTTCGCCATCTCCTTCTCCTACTCCTACTACTCGTTCTCCCTCCCCTTCTCCTTCTCTACTTCTCCTTCTCCTTCTCCTTCTCCTACTACTTCTCCAACTCCTCCTCCTACTACTACTTCTTCTCCTTCTTCTTCTTCTTCTCCTACTCCTACTCCTACTCCTACTCCTACTTATTCTTCTTCTTCTTCTTCTTCTTCTTATTCTTCTTCTCCTTCTCCTTCTCCTTCTCCTTCTCTTTCTCCTTCTCCTTCTTCTACTCCTCCTCCTTCTTCTCCTTCTACTCCTCCTCCTTCTTCTCCTTCTTCTTCTCCTTCTCCTTCTTCTTCTTCTACTTCTCCTCGTCCACCTCCTACTACTCCTACTACTCCTACTCCTCCTCCTCCTCCTCCTACTACTACTACTACTACTACTACTACTACTACTACTACTACTACTACTCCTACTACTCCTACTACTCCTACTCCTACTACTCCTTCTCCTTCTCCTTCTCCTTCTCCTACTACTTCTCATACTCCTCCTCCTACTACTACTTCATCTCCTTCGACTCCTACTCCTACTCCTACTTCTTCTCCTACTCCTACTCCTACTCCTACTCCTTCTACTACTCCTTCTCCTTCTTCTCCTCCTTCTCCTTTTCCTTCTTCTTCTTCTTCTTCTTCTTCTTATTCTTATTCTTCTTCTTCTTCTTCTTTTCCTTCTTCTTCTTCTACTCCTCCTCCTTCTTCTCCTTCTACTCCTCCTCCTTCTTCTGCTTCTTCTTCTTCTTCTCCTTCTCCTTCTTCTTCTTCTACTTCTCCTCCTCCTCCTCCTCCTACTCCTACAACTCCTCCTCCTCCTCCTCCTCCTCCTCCTCCTCCTACAACTCATACTATTACTACTACTCCTACTCCTACTCCTTTTCCTTCTCCTTCTCCTTCTCCTTCTCCTTCTTCTTCTTCTTCTACTTCTCCTCCTTCTTCTCCTTCTACTGCTCCTCCTTCTTCTCCTTCTTCTTCGCCTTCTCCTTCTTCTTCTTCTACTTCTCCTCCTCTTCCTCCTACTACTCCTACTACTCCTACTACTACTACTCCTCCTCCTACACCTACTCCTACTACTACTACTACTACTACTACTCCTACTACTCCTACTACTCCTACTCCTACTACTCCTTCTCCTTCTCCTTCTCCTTCTCCTACTCCTACTTCTTCTCCTACTCCTACTCCTACTCCTACTCCTTCTACTACTCCTTCTCCTTCTTCTTCTCCTTCTTCTTCTTTTCCTTGTCCTTGTCCTTTTCCTTCTCCTTCTCCTTCTCCTTCTTTTTCTTCTTCTTCTTCTTCTTCTTCTTCTTTTCCTTCTTCTTCTTCTACTCCTCCTCCTTCTTCTCCTTCTACTCCTCCTCCTCCTTCTTCTTCTTCTTCTTTTTCTCCTTCTCCTTCCTCTTCTCCTTCTCTCCTACTCCTACTCCTACTCATACTACTACTCATTCTCCTTCTTCTTCTCGTACTCGTACTCTTACTCCTACTCCTTCTCCTTCTTCTTCGTCTTCTTCTTCTTCTTCTTCTACTCCTCCTCCTTTTTCTCCTTCTACTCCTCCTCCTTCTTCTTCTCCTTCTTCTTCTTCTTCTCCTACTCCTTCTTCTTCTTCTACTTCTCCTCCTCCTCCTCCTACTACTACTCCTACTACTCCTACTACTCCTCCTCCTCCTCCTAATACTCCTCCTCCTCCTACTACTACTACTACTACACCTACTACTCCTACTACTCCTACTCCTACTCATACTCCTACTCCTACTACTCCTTCTCCATCTCCTTCTCCTTCTCCTACTCCTACTACTCATTCTCCTTCCCATTAATCTTCTCTCCTTCTCCTTCTCCTTCTCCTACTACTTCTCCTACTCCTCCGACTACTACGACTTCTTCTCCTTCTTCTTCTTCTCCTTCTCCTTCTCCTTCTCCTTCTTCTTCTACTACTTCTTCTCCTTCTACTTCTTCTCCTTCTCCTTCTCCTTCTCCTAATACTTCACGTACTCCTCCTCCAACTACTCCTTCTTCTTCCCCTTCTCCTTCTCTCCTTATCCTTCTCCTTCTCCTACTACTTCTCATACTCCGCCTTCTACTACTAATTCTTCTCCTTCTACTCCTACTCCTACTCCTACTCCTACTCCTTTTCCTTCTCCTTCTCCTTCTCCTTCTCCTTCTCCTTCTTCTTCTTCTTCTTCTTCTTCTTCTTCTACTCCTCCTCCTTCTTCTCCTTCTTCTTCTCCTTCTCCTTCTTCTTCTTCTACTTCTCCTCCTCCTCCTACTACTACTCCTACTACTCCTACTACTCCTCCTTCTCCTCCTACACCTACTCCTACTACTACTACTACTACTACTACTACTACTACTACTCCTACTACTCCTACTACTCCTACTCCTACTACTCCTTCTCCTTCTCCTTCTCCTTCTCCTACGTCTACTACTCCTTCCTCTTCCCCTTCTCCTTCTCTCCTTCTCCTTCTCCTTCTCCTTCTCTTACTACTTCTCATACTCCTCCTACTACTACTACTACTACTACTTCTCCTTCGACTTCTACTCCTACTCCTACTTCTTCTCCTACTCCTACTCCTACTCCTACTCCTTCTACTACTCCTTCTCCTTCTTCTTCTCAATCTTCTTCATTTCCTTGTCCTTCTCCTTCTCCTTCTCCTTTTCCTTCTCCTTCTCCTTCTCCTACTCCTCCTACTACTACTACTTCTTCTCCTTCTTCTTCTTCTCCTACTCGTACTCCTTTTCAGAAGGAGATAAAAAACTGTTAGACAAACTTGTGTTCTCCGTAGCCCGAACTACATTTGCTCTGATCTTTCATGCTGTATGAAAGTACGTAGGCATAGGATACGATATCCTAGCGAGCAACCTTCCCCTCCTTTCCCGTAGGTAGGCGAACTACGTTGACTCTGATTTCTCGTTCTAGACGGGAATATGTAGGCATGAAGTGCGATACTTTGCCGAGTCATTTTCTTTTCTTTTAACCCAGACCTGTAGAGTAGATAGAATAACGCACCCTTAGATAGAAAACAAGCGTGGATCCCATCGAGTACGACGAACGTGAGGGGTGCTAATACCTTCCCCTTGCGTAACCGACTCCCAAATCCAGGATTTGGTTGCGATGACCATTCCTTTCCCTCTTTGCGTTAGGTTTACTCTAAGCGTTTCGTTTCCCTCTTGTGGGATAAATAACGCATGGTGGAGACTCTTCTGTTATAGCCGGCGCCGATTTTCGCAGTAGCGACAGCTGGCGACTCTGCTGGGGACTCCAACGGTTCCCTATGCGAGTCAATACTAGCGCTTGTTTTCCTGTCTGAGGTTTGTATGTATTTATCTTTCTTCCTTTACTTTCAGCACTCTATTATTGTTGTTGTGCTAGGAAGAGGGTTAGATTGAGAGATAAGCCGGACCTGGGCTTGAGTTTGCACATAGACTTAGAAGTAGAGAGTAGTGGTTAGCCTGCTTGCTTAGCTCGCACCAGCTAGCCGCGAAATCTGCGCTCGGACGAGATTCTCTTTGATGCTTCTTGCCTGGCCCTTAGGGCTCGACAAGTTGTCTGATACGAGGATTGTCAACTCTGGGGACCTATCAATTGGGATTCAGCTAAGTGAGGCCGCTTCAAGGGATGATGATGCCACACCTTCTGGGTATCGTATCATCGCTCTTGAAAGTCTGTGACGTTGAACTCGCATAGGATGTCGTACCTCGTCTGTGAGTTAAGTACATACATGTGAGGGGTAGGTAGGTCTGTTTGCAGGAAACCTTTGACCTCAGAGTACCTGGTTTATCTCTGTCAGTGAAATATGGTTACAGGGTTCTTTTGAGTGGTTGGTTTGGTTTGAGGCGAAGATTTGATGGTTCTCAGGCTTCAGTACAGAGAAGCACAGTTCATCAGCATTGCACTTGATCTCCTATTTTCATATGCATATGCATTTTCATGTTTGCATTTTCATTAACGTGTATTTATGTTGCAGGTGTGATCATTCCCCTCTGATTCTAGTGTATCTTCTGGCCAGATATGGAGTCCATGAAGAGGACAGTTGCTTACTGGTTGCATTTGCCAGATATCAGTTCCTTGCTGGGATTAGTTGCTCTAGCAGATGAGAGAGTGAGAGATGAATTCAGAGTATCTTAGGGATATTGCTTAGTTTGTTGTACAGGCCTTCAGCATTTAAGACGACTGGGGTGTATACTTTGATGCAGTTTTATGAGCCTCAGCTGAGATGCTTCCTGTTCCCCGACTATATTTTGGCACCCACTTTGGAGGAGTATTCTGCTATGTTGGGAGTTCCTGTGTTAGACCAGATGCCCTTTATACATGTTGATGCTGAGCCTGAGACGGCTACACTTGCTGAGATTGTCAGTTTAGACGCTTCTGAGTTCCCAGGAGGTTTGGTCAGGCTGAACGGAGCTTATGGTTTTCACCTGTCTGTCCTGGTTGAGAAGGCTATACAGTATGCGAAGAGTGGATGTTGGGTTGCCTTCAGTGCCATTCTAGCTGTCTGCATCTATGGGATTGTCTTGTTTCCCAATGTGCCAGATTTTGTTGACTCAGATGCCTTCTTGATTCTTTCCTCGAAGAATCTAGTTCCTACTCTCTTGGGCGATGTTTATCATTCTATTCACTATAAGAATGAGAAACGTCGTGGCAATAATGTTTCTTGTTGTCTTCCTCTTTTGTACAGGTGGTTCCAGGGGCATCTTCCGAAGACAGGACCTTTTGTTGATGTTGTTGATACTTTGGATTGGTCTTCCCGGTTGATGGGGCTGTCTGCTGAGAACATCATTTGGTTTGATCGGAGCATGCTTGACACTGATATTATATATAATTGCAGTGTCTTTCCGAATGTCCTTCTGATTGGACAGAAATGTTGTATTAACTATAACCCTTCTCTGTTGGTAAGACAGTTTGGTTATGCCTTGAGAGATGCTCCTATTGAGGTTGAGATACAGGAATCTCTGTATCTCACGGGCTTATTAGACGAGGCTATTTTGATCAGGTTAAGACATGCATGGGCTAACATCCATAGGAGAGGGAAAGCTTTGCTTGGGAAAAGCAACAGCAAAGCTTATGATCCTTATTTGGCTTGGATCCACAAGAGCGCTAGTATATACTTGATGCCATATCCTGCTGTGGAACCTCTGTATCTTCCAATGATTGAGATACCTACTTCGGTAGAGATTGAAAAGTATAACAAATTGTTGGCTGAAAACGAAGAATTGAAAAAAGCCATTGATGAGTTAGAGAAAGAGATCTTCCAGTTGCGTCATGAGAAGAATGAAGATACCTTCACTGTGAAGGAAAAGACTGAGTTGATTAATAGGTTGGGTTCAGATTTGACTGAAGAGACCAACAAGAGGGAAAAAGTGGGAGTAGCCTTGAACGGTGTTAGCAAGGTGCTTGCTTCCAAGAAGGAACTCTTAAACAAAGCTTATTCCAAACTCAGCAAGTGGGAAACATTGTGGAATACCACGCTTACCAAGCGGAAGGAGCGTGAAGATGAGCTAAAGCTGCAGATTGCCACGCTAGAGGCGCAGATTAGAGCCCAGGATGCAAAGATTGCTGAAGAGACATCACTTAGGAGCGCTGTTGAGCTTAGAGTAAGTGACCTTAGCAAGGAGCTGAGAGGTTGTGAATTGAAGGCCGACTTCAAAAGATGCAGACTCGACGAGTGTTTTGGCGAAGGAACCTGCAAGGACGACGCCAAAAAGCTGAGATCAACTATTGAGCGACATGCATTACTAATACAGGAGCTAATCTCCAGACTAGGTCATTCGGAGACGTTGAGGATATTGGAAGATGTCAGAGCGCACCATTTGGCCTGATTTATCTTTGCTTTGCTTTTGTTATTTGTACTTGTATTTTGACCATCGCCAGGCTTGTTGGCCGAGGTCTTTTCAGTTGTATTCAGTTATATCTTTATACTTTCCCTCTTGGCATTTGTTTATGTATGAGGTTTTTCCAATTCCTTGCTTGCTTGATTGGGACACCGTTGTCGTGATGGCCTTCTCTCTGAACTACGTTTGCTCTGATCTTTCATGTTGTATGAAAGTACGTAGGCATAGGATGCGATATCCTAGCGAGCAACCTTCCCCTCCTTTCCCGTAGGTAGGCGAACTACGTTGACTCTGATTTCTCGTTCTAGACGGGAATATGTAGGCATGAAGTGCGATACTTTGCCGAGTCATTTTCTTTTCTTTTAACCCAGACCTGTAGAGTAGATAGAATAACACACCCTTAGATAGAAAACAAGCGTGGATCCCGTCGAGTACGAAGGACGTGAGGGGTGCTAATACCTTCCCCTTGTGTAACCGACTCCTAAATCCAGGATTTGGTTGCGATGACCATTCCTTTCCCTCTTTGCGTTAGGTTTACTCTGAGCGTTTCCTTTCCCTCTTGTGGGATAAATAACGCACGGTGGAGACTCTTCTGTCATAGTCGGCGCCGATTTTCGCAGTTGCGACAGCTGGGGACACTGTTGGGGACTCCAACGGTTCCCTATGCGAGTCAATACTAGCGCTTGTTTTCCTGTATGAGGTTTGTATGTATTTACCTTTCTGCCTTTACTTTCATTACTCTATTATTGTTGTTGTGCTGGGAAGAGGGTTAAATTGAGAGATAAGTCGGACCTGGGCTTGAGTTTGCACATAGACTTAGAAGTAGAGAGTACTGGTTAGCCTGCTTGCTTAGCTCGCACCAGCTAGCCGCGAAATCTGCGCTCGGACGAGATTCTCTTTGATGCTTCTTGCCTGGCCCTTAGGGCTCGACAAGTTGTCTGACCCGAGGATTGTCAACTCTGGGGACCTATCAATTGGGATTCAGCTATGTGAGGCCGCTTCAAGGGATGATAATGCCACACCTTCTGGGTATCGTATCATCGCTCTTGAAAGTTTGTGACGTTGAACTCGCATAGGATGTCGTACCTCGTTTGCGAGTTAAGTACATACCTGTGAGGGGTAGGTAGGTCTGTTTGCAGGAAACCTTTGACCACAGAGTACCTGGTTTATCTCTGTCAGTGAGATGTGGTTACAGGATTCTTTTGAGTGGTTGGTTTGGTTTGAGGCGAAGATTTGATGGTTCTCAGGCTTCAGTACAAAGCAGCACAGTTCATCAGCATTGCACTTGATCTCCTGTTTGCATATGCATATGCATTTTCATGTTTGCATTTTCATTAACGTGTATTTATGTTGCAGGTGTGATCATTCCCCTCTGATTCTAGTGTATCTTCTGGCCAAATATGGAGTCCATGAAGAGGACAGTTGCTTACCGGTTGCATTTGCTAGATATCAGTTCCTTGCTGGGATTAGTTGCTCTAGCAGATGAGAGAGTGAGGGCTGAATTCAGAGTATCTTAGGGATATTGCTTAGTTTGTTGTACAGGCCTTCAGCATTTAAGACGACTGGGGTCTATACTTTGATGCAGTTTTATGAGCCTCAGCTGAGATGCTTCCTGTTCCCCGACTATATTCTGGCACCCACTTTGGAGGAGTATTCTGCTATGTTGGGAGTTCCTGTGTTAGACCAGATGCCCTTTATACATGTTGATGCTGAGCCTGAGATGGCTACACTTGATGAGATTGTCAGTTTAGACGCTTATGACTTCCCCGGAGGTTTGGTCAGGCTGAACGAAGCTTATGGTTTTCACCTGTCTGTCCTGGTTGAGAAGGCTACACAGTGTGCGAAGAGTGGATGTTGGGTTTCCTTCAGTTCCATTCTAGCTGTCTGCATCTATGGGATTGTCTTGTTTCCCAATGTGCCAGATTTTGTTAACTCAGATGCCTTCTTGATTCTTGCCTCGAAGAATCCAGTTCCTACTCTCTTGGGCGATGTTTATCATTCTATTCACTATAAGAATGAGAAACGTCGTGGCAAGAATGTTTCTTGCAGTCTTCCTCTCTTGTACAGGTGGTTCCAGGGGAATCTTCCGAAGACAGGACCTTTTGTTGATGTTGTTGATACTTTGGATTGGTCTTCCCGGTTGATGGGGCTGTCTGCTGAGAACATCATTTGGTTTGATCGGAGCATGCTTGGCACTGATATCATATATATAGTTGCAGTGGCTTTCCGAATGTCCCTCTAATTGGACGGAAAGGATGTATTAACTATAACCCTTCTCTGCTGGTAAGACAGTTTGGTTATGCCTTGAGAGATGCTCCTATTGAGGTTGAGATACAGGAATCTCTGTATCTCACGGGCTTATTAGACGAGGCTATTTTGATCGGGTTGAGACATGCATGGGCTAACATCCATAGGAGAGGGAAAGCTTTGCTTGGGAAAAGCAACAGCAAAGCTTATGATCCTTATTTGGCTTGGATCCACGAGAGCGCTAGTATATCCTTGATGCCATATCCTGTTGTGGAACCTCTGTATCTTCCAATGATTGAGATACCTACTTCGGTAGAGATTAAAAAGTATAACAAATTGTTGGCTGAAAATGAAGAATTGAAAAAAGCCAATGATGAGTTAGAGAAAGAGATCTTCCAGTTGCGTCATGAGAAGAATGAAACTACCTTCACTGCGAAGGAAAAGACTGAGTTGATTAATAGGTTGGGTTCAGATTTGACTGAAGAGACCAACAAGAGGGAAAAAGTGGGAGTAGCCTTGAACGGTGTTAGCAAGGTGCTTGCTTCCAAGAAGGAACTCTTAAACAAAGCTTATTCCTGACTCGGCAAGTGGGAAACATTGTGGAATACCATGCTTACCAAGCGGAAGGAGCGTGAAGATGAGCTAAAGCTGCAGATTGCCACGCTAGAGGCCCAGATTATAGCCCAGGATGCAAAGATTGCTGAAGAGACATCACTTAGGAGCGCTGTTGAGCTTAGAGTAAGTGACCTTGGTAAGGAGCTGAGAGGTTGTGAATTGAAGGCCGGCTTCAAGAGCTGCAGACTCGACGAGTGTTTTGGCGAAGGAACCTGCAAGGACTACGCCAAAAAGCTGAGATCCACTATTGAGCGACATGCATTACTGATACATGAGCTAATCTCCAGACTAGGTCATTCGGAGACGTTGAGGATATTGGAAGATGTCAGAGCGCACCATTTGGCCTGATTTATCTTTGCTTTGCTTTTGTTATTTGTACTTGTATTTTGACCATCGCCAGGCTTGTTGGCCGAGGTCTTTTCAGTTGTATTCAGTTATATATTTATACTTTCCCTCTTGGCATTTGTTTATGTATGAGGTTTTTCCGATTCCTTGCTTGCTTGATTGGGACTCTGTTGTCGTGATGGCCTTCTCTCTGAAACTAGAATCAGGGGGAATATAACCTGTAGCATACTTATACATTTGCATCTGCATACTCATATTGCATGACCGGTATTTTTTTGAACCTGTATCTTATTTCCTGCATCTCTCAGGTTTCAGGATTGACAACCAGAGAACGCATCGTTATTCTACCAGGAACAACTGAAAGAGAATCATGGATCAAGTTCAAGTCGAGATGCAGGAAATTCGTGAGAAGTTGGCACTTTTCATGCAACCAACGGAAACTCTGGTCAAGGGCTAGGAGAATCTCCAGACTCTGGTGCAACCGCTGCTGGTGCGGGCGAATGGAAATACTGATTATCACTCTGTTGGAACTCCTCGCAGGGAGGATGGGATACCTACAGTGGTCGTTCCCACAAGTCGTGGAGTTGGTGCCGGTGATGGCAATGGCAATGGAAATACTGGCATTGGCACTGGTATTGGTAACACCGGTACTGGAAACGCTGGAAATGGTGATGGGAATGTTGTTAATGATATTGGCAATGCTGGAGATGCTAATCAAGGGTTCGGTGACAACACTGGTTTTGGAAAAAATAACCAAGGGTTTGGCATTGGTAATCATGATGGGAATTTTGGTTTCAACAATCAAGGCTTTGGCTACGATGGCTATGGTAACAACAACTAAGGGTATGGATACGGTGATGTTGGCTTTGGTAACATGAACAACAACGGTGCTGGGATGGTGCCTTTCAACACCGGTTATAGACTAGGTGGGGTCAATCAAGGATTCGGTAACAGAGGACGGGATCCTATTTTAAATCAACAGGGATATGGCCATAATGCTGGGTATGAGGGATATGGCAATGAGAATCTGAACTGGGGCGAGGATCGCCAGGAAGATGCCTTCTCCGGGCAAGGCGTGGGATTTGAAAGGCCTGATGACAATGATAGGAGGTTCAAAATGCTGGAAGAGCAGATCAAAGGGATAGCCAATCAGAACTTTGTTGGGTTAGATATGACTACTATGGGACTAGTGCCTGGGCTGAGGGTGCCTTTGAAATTCAAAGCTCCAAAATTTGACAAGTATAAGGGGGATACATGCCCTAGAGTTCATGTACGTTCTTATTATAGAAGAATGTCTGCATACTCTGACGACGAGAAGATGCTTATGCATTTCTTTCAAGACAGTTTATCGGGACCATCGCTGGAATGGTACATGGGTCTGGAGCCCACCTAAATTAGAAGCTGGAAAGAATTGGCTGATGCTTTTGTTAAACATTACCAATATAATAGTGACTTGGCGCCAAACAGGGTCCAGCTGCAGAGTTTGTCTCAGAAAAATGGTGAGAGCTTCAAAGATTATGCGCAGCGCTGGCGTGATATTGCGGCTAGGGTTCATCCCCCTTTGGTTGAAAGAGAGTTGATTGATATGTTTATTGAAACATTCTTTGGAATGTATTACGACAAATTGCTCAATGTCTCGATGGGTAATTTATACGACATGATTCTCATGGGAGAACGGATTGAAAACGAAATTAAGATTGGGAAGATTCAGGCAGGTGAATCCACCTCAGCTGGAGGTGCAAGGAAAGCCTTTGGTGGAAGGAGACAAGGCGACGCCAGTGCGGTATATGGTGGTCGAGGTCGTGGAAGAGGTAGGAATCAGTATCAGCCACAGCAAGTTGCTAGTGTTACTATCCCGATACCTCAGCAAAAACAACAACAAAAACAACAACGGCAACAACAGCCGCAGCAAAAGAGAATGCACCCTGCTCAACGTAGAATTCCCGACTCCAGGATACCTCGAGTACGACGGACGTGAGCGGTGCTAATACCTTCCCCTTGCGTAACCGACTCCTGACTCCAGGATTTGGTTGCGATGACCATTCCTTTCCCTCTTTGCGTTAGGTTTACTCTGAGCGTATCCTTTCCCTCTTGTGGGATAAATAACGCACGGTGGCGACTCTTCTGTCATAACCTGCACCGATTTTCGCAGTAGCGACATCCATCTTCTTCTTCTTATTCTTCTTCTCCTTCTCTTTCTTCTTCTTCTACTTCTCCTCCTCCTCCTCCTACTCCTACTACTCCTACTCCTCCTCCTCCTCCTCCTCCTCTTACTACTACTACTACTACTACTACTACTACTACTACTACTACTACTACTACTACTACTACTACTACTACTACTCCTACTCCTACTCCTACTACTCCTTCTCCTTCTCCTTCTCCTTCTCCTACTCCTACTACTCCTTCTCCTTCCCCTTCTCCTTCTATCCTTCTCCTTCTACTTCTCCTACTACTTCTCCTCCTCCTACTACTACTACTTCTTCTCCTTCTTCTTCTTCTCCTACCCCTGCTCCTACTCCTACTCTTACTTCTACTCTTACTCCTACTCCTTCTGCTTCTTCTTCTCCTTCTCCTTCACCTTCTCTTCTCCTTCTCCTTCTTCTTCTCCTTCTCCTTCTACTCCTTCTTCTTCTTCTACTACTCCTCCTTCTTCTCCTTCTACTCCTCCTCCTTCTTCTCCTTCTTCTTCTTCTTCTCCTTCTCCTTCTTCTTCTTCTTCTCCTTCTCCTTCTTCTTCTTCTACTTCTCCTCTTCCTCCCCCTACTACTCCTAATACACCTACTACTCCTCCTCCTCCTACTACTACTACTCATACTCCTCCTTCTACTACTACTACTACTACTACTCCTAATACTCCTACTACTCCTACTCTTACTCCTACTCCTACTCCTACTACTCCTTCGCCATCTCCTTCTCCTACTCCTACTACTCGTTCTCCCTCCCCTTCTCCTTCTCTACTTCTCCTTCTCCTTCTCCTTCTCCTACTACTTCTCCAACTCCTCCTCCTACTACTACTTCTTCTCCTTCTTCTTCTTCTTCTCCTACTCCTACTCCTACTCCTACTCCTACTTATTCTTCTTCTTCTTCTTCTTCTTCTTATTCTTCTTCTCCTTCTCCTTCTCCTTCTCCGTCTCTTTCTCCTTCTCCTTCTTCTACTCCTCCTCCTTCTTCTCCTTCTACTCCTCCT
>OZ012739.1:266481054-266483554 GCA_963859935.3 Lathyrus sativus | reverse complement strand
TACAATCGCATATAAACAATATGCATCCACAACACATTTTTCATAGTATGTTTATTCTTTATCTCATGCCATCTCATACAAGGTATACACATCACAATACCAATCATACAATTATAAGTTATGCACACATATATCCACAATGTTCTCATGCATACTTATTACATAATTGTACACAACAATCAAACATTCACAAACTCATCAAGTAATACACACATAATCATAATTATGTTCTCATGTATTTTAACCGATTACAATTAATCATTCATATCACAACTCTAGGATTCACGCCCGAAGGCTACCCACAGCACCTGTTATCATAATAGTTCACATACTCATTCATAACATAGAAGTATAAACATATGCGAATCAACCAAACAATCACCATTGGATAACACAGCAAAGAAAATATACTGCCACATTCTCCTTCATTCGCCTGGCGAACCCTCGCAGCGAACCTTCGTCTGGCCTTCGCCTGGCGAACTCTCTCAGCGAACACTCGCTAGGCTTCGCCTGGCGAGACTTCCCAGCGAGCCCAAGTCAGTAGCTACTGACTTCATTCGCCACCATTCGCCAGCATCTTCGCTGGGCGAACCTTCGCTATCCAACTTCGCCTGGCGAACCCACCAGCGAAGTCTACTGGGACTTAAATATAATTATTCGCCAACATTCGCTAGGCTTCGCCTGGCGAAGCTTCGCCTTCGCTCGCCTGGCGAGAGCCAGCGAACCTGCGCAGAACAGAACCCCATTCTGTCTTCTCCTTCACCAATCCATCATCAACCCTCTCTTACACATCCAAATCAGTACAAACAACATCAATACATGTTACCCGACTATTCTACGGCATTATTACTCAGTTCCAACCGATTAAATCATCAATCTACCGATTAATCCAACATTTGCCCTAATTGAAAAGTGATGAAAAACATCCACAAACCCAAACCCAACATACATAATAGCATACAATGATTAAATAGCAATGTTTCTCACCCTTACCTCGATTAATCGGAGCTTTGATGTTGGTTCTTGATGATCCTCCAAGCTTTTCCCTTTTCCTCTTCATTTCTCCTCTTCTTCTTCCTTTCTCTTCTTTTTCTTTTCTATCTTTCTCTTTCTCTCCAATTCCCTTTTTATATTCTTCTATTTCCTTTTCCTTCCTCTCTATTATTTTCTTTCCATTCTATTTCCTTCTCAATTCTCTACTACAAATTCCAATTAATAAAAAAATTAATTCCAACATTAATAAAAATCCCACTAAATCAATTAATTACAATAATTAATTATTTAATGAAATTTGGGCTGTTACACCTTCTCCTTCTCCTACTCCTACTACTCCTTCTCCTTCCCCTTCTCCTTCTCCCCTTCTCCTTCTCCTTCTCCTACTACTTCTCCTTCTACTCCTACTCCTACTACTCCTACTACTCCTACTACTCCTACTCCTACTCCTACTCCTACTCCTACTACTCCTTCTCCTTCTCCTTCTCCTTCTCCTACTCCTACTACTCCTTCTCCTTCTCCTTCTCCTTCTCTCCTTCTCCATCTCTTTCTTCTACTACTTCTCCTACTCCTACTCCTACTCCGTCTCCTACTCCTTCTGCTTCTTCTTCTTCTTTTTCTTCTTCTTCTCCTTCTTCTCCTTCTTCTTCTCCTTCTTCTTCTTCTCCTCCTTTGTCTTCTCCTTCTACTCCTCCTTCTTCTTCTTCTTCTCCTTCTCCTTCTTCTTCTTCTACTTCTCCTCCTCCTCCCCCTACTACTCCTATTACACCTACTCCTCCTCCTCCTCCTACTACTACTACTACTCCTACTCCTCCTTCTACTACTACTACTACTACTCCTCCTCCTGATACTCCTACTACTCCTACTCTTACTCCTACTCCTACTCCTATTACTACTTCGCCTTCTCCTTCTCCTACTCCTACTACTCGTTCTCCCTCCCCTTCTCCTTCTCTCCTTCTCCTTCTCCTTCTCCTACTACTTCTCCAACTCCTCCTCCTCCTCCTACTTCTTCTCCTTCTTCTTCTTCTTCTTCTCCTACTTCTACTCCTACTCCTACTCCTACTCCTACTTATTCTTCTTCTTCTTCTTCTTCTTCTTCTTCTTCTTCTTCTCCTTCTCCTTCTCCTTCTCCTTCTCCTTCTCTCCTTCTCCTTCTCCTTCTCCTACTACTTCGCCAACTCCTCCTCCTCCTACTACTTCTTCTCCTTCTTCTTCTTCTTCTCCTACTTCTACTCCTACTCCTACTCCTACTCCTACTCCTACTCCTACTCCTACTCCTACTCCTACTTATTCTTATTCTTATTCTTCTTCTTCTTCTTCTTCTTCTTCTCCTTCTCCTTCTCCTTCTCCTTCTCCTTCTCCTTCTCCTTCTTCTTCTTCTTCTTCTTCTTCTTCTTCTTCTTCTACTCCTCCTCCTTCTTCTCCTTCTACTCCTCCTCCTTCTTCTCCTTCTTCTTCTCCTTCTCCTTCTTCTTCTTCTACTTCTCCTCCTCCACCTCCTCCTACT
>OZ012739.1:266428554-266476054 GCA_963859935.3 Lathyrus sativus | reverse complement strand
AAAAGTTTAATAGATAAATAGTTTTTTTCTTTTAAAAGAATAGTTAAAAATATATATATATATATATATATATATATATATATATATATATATATATATATATATATATATATATATATATATATATATATATATATATATATATATATATATATATATATATATATATATATATATATATATATATATATATATATATATATATATATATATATATATATATATATATATATATATATATATATATATATATATATATATATATATATATATATATATATATATATATATATATATATATATATATATATATATATATATATATAGATAGATAGATATATATATATATATATATATATATATATATATATATATATAGATAGATAGATAGATAGATAGTATTGTTTTTATAGTTTTATTGTTGTTCTTAAGGAAAAATAGATTAGATTTTAAAAAATATAGAGATTAATTGTTTTTAGATGTTTATTAGCTTTTATTGTTTTTAAAATTAGTATATTAGATTTTAAAAGAAAAAGAAGAAATGTTTTCAGATTTTATTTGTTTTTTTTTTTGAATTAATTAGGGTTTTAAAAAATAATTGTTTAGAATTAAATAATAGTTTTTAAATCTTTTAGACTTAATTATGTTTTATCATTTTATTTTCGTTTTTTAGAAATTAACTAGGATTAATTTTAGGTTTAATCAGGTTTTATTAGATTTAATTAGGTTTTGTTTTTATTTTTTTGTTTTAGATTTTAATTAGGTTTTAATAGGTTAATTAGTGTTAATTTTCCCTTTTAATTCTGTCTTTAGTCCACTAATCTGATCATTAATCAATTGGGCCCGGTATCCATTATCAGAGTCCATGCCCAGTCCAAGTCCCGGTCACGCCACGTGTCTTATAAAAGGGGTTGCCACGCGTTCACTCCTCTGGCTCCCACCTCACTCTCTCACGCGTTGCATACTTGCCACGTTGCGTTCTTCTTCTCTCTCTCAGACCCCACTTCCTCACACGTGTCTCTCCCTCGCCTCTCCCCTCTGCCACCTCCCCCTCGTCGGACACTCCTGCCGCCGGCCATGCAAACGCCTTGTCCAACCGTCTCCGGCCGCCAGAGCTAACTCCGACCACCGCCAACCGTCGCCGGAGCTGCAAAAAACCCAGATTTTTCAGAAAACCCTTCGATCTTCATCTTCCTCCTCCGATCCACCTTCATCAATCATCTGTTTCCAGATCTTCATCATCAATTCACCAGGATTTCAATCTTCAACCAAGATCTTAATAGATTACTCCTCGTATTCATCACTACTCCAACGATTTTCCAGAAGAAATCTCTGATTCTCCTCAAGAACACTCAGCAACCTTCAACGTGTTCGTGTATTTTTCCAGATACATTCATCAGTTCTTCAACCTTCTTCAGGTTTTTTCCAGATTCCTTCAACGCGTTGCATCAGTTCTCAACTGGTCCTTCAAAATCTCAAGAACTTCCACCAGATCTCTTGTTCGGTGTAGATCTTCGTCGATCCTCTCGTCTTCAAGGATCCTCAAACACCTCCGATCGTCTTCGATTCGTGGATCCTCGCTCATCTGGAGCGTTGTCTTCCCCGTCGTTTTTCAGCATCCGTTTTCCTCATCAAGATATCCAGGTTCATCTTTTTTCTCTAACTCATGCGCCTTCATAGTTAGTTAGGGTTTTGTTTTGTGATTGCTAGGTTGAGTAGGTGAGCTTCGGTGAGACGAGTGTGAGTTAGTTCGGGTTTGAATGAAGGTGATGGGTGAGGTAGTAGATTGATGAGTGTTTCTTTTGGAATTTGGGTGGAGGATTCGTTGGATTTTGGAGAGAGTTCATGAGGGCGCCGTTAGGGTTGCAGATTGAAGAAGGTGAACAGTACTCGGTGGAAAGGGAGAATGAGAAGAATTTTAGGGTTGATTAAGGCTGAGATCGTGTGGGCCTGGGCATTAGGCCCAATTACCAAGTACTGAACCATACCCCGTAGTTTCCATTCGTACCCCCCTCTCCCTAGAATGATTTGCGTTGGGCTTAACCCAATTGCTGTTAACACCCCCTGTTTGGAGGCCCAAACCTGGAATAAAGCAAAGTAGGCACTATTTGACCCCCCCCCCCCCTTGCTTGCCTTTTCTTTGGTGTTTTCTGAGTAAGATATGGGCCCAACGCAGTGCTTCCTACACCCCCCCATCCTGGGCCCAGTTGTATTTTCTGAAGAGTAAATTGCTATTAACACCCCCTGCTCCATTTTTTTTTAAAATTGAATTTCTTTAATTTTTTTAGTTTGTTTAGTTTATTAAATAAATCATATAAAATCATAAAATCATCATTTTAACATGGGACTTTTTCCCATATTTTGATAATTGTGTGAAGAAAATTATAATAAAAATAAAAATATTATTCTAAGCATTTTCCTATTTTTGGTGATTTTTGCTTTTAATAGCCTTCATTTTCATGTTTGTTTGTACATACATATTGTTGAATTTTGTTTAGGCATTTAAATTCACATTTTGATCCCATTATTTTTGTGGTAGCTAAATTAGAGCATTAAGTTCCTTTAGAGATTTATTTCATATTTTGTGGATTAATTTTGATTAATTTTGGTTAGAGAACATTAGGTTAGTATAATTAGGGTTTAAATTCAACATGGTGTATTCTAATATTTTCTTTTGGGGTTTTTAGCGTGAATTAGTTTATGGGACGTATAGGGTATGTAGGATAGATATAGAAACACCCTTAGAATAAATTCTAGAATTTTAAATGCTATTTTACTATTTTTTAGTGTATTTTGCAAATAGAATGATTGTTTGGTGTTCCCACTTGGGGTTTTGTCTGTCTGCTTGGGCTTTTGGGCTTTTATTTGGGGTGTGGGCTTGGTTTGAGCTTGTGGAAGCATGAAGCATCAATGGAAGAGTTTGAATACAAAGATCAAGGGTGATGCATGAAGATTGATTGGAGGTTGAAGATGTTGATTGAAGACTTAGGAGAAATAGGATAAGACAGGAAGAGCTTAGAATAGACAAATTCTTCTGTTAAACATAGAGTGCATTGTTTGCCTCTATCCTATCCAATGATATAAAGTCCTCCTTGGGAAGCTCCATCTCTCCTTAGGAGGGATGAGTGGTATGCCCAAGTGAGTAGAACTTTGAGGATACCTTTCATTTGCAATGTTAAGTTCTTAGTGATTTCCTTTGGTTGTCATTGAGTTTCTTAACATTATAACCTGATCTTGTTGAATGATTCTCCTTTGGAGATGCTTGTGGAAGCTTGGTAAAGAGAAAATTGGAGCTTGTTGAAGCTAGTTGCTTGTTGAAGCTGGGGTTTTGCTGCTTGTTGAAGCTAGTTGCTTGTTGAAGCTGGGGTTTTGCTGCTTGTTGAAGTTGAAGTCAGGAGCTTGTTGAATCTGATTGCGTAGTGTGTTACCCTTAGGGTGACATACGATGTAGTCACTCTCAAATCATAGTCTCTAGTGCGTCAAAGATTGCAAACCCACTAAAAAACACTTCTGGCGTAAAAAGACTGAAAATAAATCAAAGTGTCATTTTTGTCCGCTTGGACCCAAAATCAGGAGACATACTTGTGTCGTACGTGGCCCGAACTACGTTTGCTCTGATCTTTCATGCTGTATGAAAGTACGTAGGCATAGGATGCGATATCCTAGCGAGTAACCTTCCCCTCCTTTCCCGTAGGTAGGCGAACTACGTTGACTCTGATTTCTCGTTCCAGACGGGAATACGTAGGCATAAAGTGCGATACTTTGCCGAGTCATTTTCTTTTCTTTTAACCCCAGACCCGTAGAGTAGATAGAATAACAATCCGTACAAGAAAACAAGCGTGGATCCCGTCGAGTACGACAGACGTGAGGGGTGCTAATACCTTCCCCTTGCGTAACCGACTCCCGAATCCAGGATTTGGTTGCGATGACCATTCCTTTCCCGTCTTTGCGGTAGGTTTACTTCGAGCGTTTCCTTTCCCTCCGTTGGGATAAATAACGCACGATGGCGACTCTTCTATTCAGCCAGCGCCGATTTTCGCAGTAGCGACAGCTGGCGACTTTGCTGGGGACTCCAACAGTTCCATACGCGAGTTAATCCTAGCGCTTGTTTTCCCGTCAGGGGTGTTGTATGGATTTACTATTCTGTCTTTACTTTCCGCAATGTTATTACTAATCTTATATTATCATTGTCGCTGTGGGTAGGGGTAATCTGTTGAGAGATAAGCCGAACCCGGGCTTGAGTACACCTATAGATTTAGAGAGAGAGTAGTGGTTAGCCTGCTTGCTTAGCTCGCACCAGCTAGCCACGAAATCTCACTCGGACGAGATTCTCTTTGATGCTTCTTGCCTGGCCCTTAGGGCTCGACAAGTTGTCTGACCCGAGGATTGTCGACTCTGGGAACCTATCAATTGGGATTCAACTAAGTGAGGCCGCTTCAAGGAATGATGATGCCACACCTTCTGGGTATCGTATCATCGCTCTTGAAAGCCTGTGACGTTGAACCCGCATAGGATGTCGTACCTCGTCTACGAGTTAAGTACACACCTGTGAGGGGTAGGAGGGTCTGTTTGCATGGAACCTTTGACCTCAGAATACCTGGTTCACTTCTATCAGTGAGATGTGGTTACAGGGTTCTTTTGGGTGGTTGATTTGGTTTGAAATAAAGATTGGATGGTTCTCAAGGCTTCAATACAGAGCAACCCAGTCTATCAGCATTGCCCTTGATCCCATGTTTGCATATGCATGTGCATTTTCATGTTTGCATTTCATTAACATGTATTTATGTTGCAGGTGATTATTCCCCTTTGATTCTAGGATATCTCCTAGCCAGGCATGAAGTCCCTGAAGAAGACGGTTGCTTACAGGTTGCAGTCACCAGACATCAGTTCGTTACAAGGTTTAGTTGCTTCGGCAGATGAGAGCGTGAGGGCTGGGTTCAGAGCATCCTATGGGAGACTGTTTAGCTTGTTGTACACACCTTCAGCTTTCAAGATTATTGGGGTGTATACTTTGATGCAGTTTTATGAGCCGCAGCTGAGATGTTTCTTGTTTCCAGACTACATTCTTGCACCGACTTTGGAGGAGTATTATGTTATGTTGGATATTCCCGTGCTAGACCAGATGCCCTTTGTACACATTGATATTGAGCCTGAATTAGCTACACTCACAGAGATTGTCAGTTTGGACGCTTCTGAGTTTCCAGGAGGCTTGGTCAAGCTGAATGGAGCTTATGGTTTTCACTTATCTGTCTTAGTTGAGAAGGCTACATAGTGCGTGAAGAATGGGTGTTGGGTTGCCTTTAGTGCCATTCTAGCTGTCTGCATATACGAGATTGTCTTGTTTCCTAATGTGCCAGACTTTGTCGACTCGAATGCCTTCTTGATTCTCGCCTCGAAGAATCCCGTTCCTACTCTCTTGGGCGATGTTTATCATTCTATTCACTACAAGAATGAGAAACGTCGTGGCAAGAACGTGTCCTGCTGTCTTCCTCTCCGGTTGATGGGGCTATCTGCTGAGAATATCATTTGGTTTGATCGGGGTATGCTTGGTACTGACATTATATATAGTTGCAGTGGCTTTCCGAATGTTCCCCTGATTGGACGGAAAGGCTGTATCAACTATAATCCTTCACTATTGGTACGACAGTTCGGTTATGCCTTGAGAGATGCTCCTATTGAGGTTGAGATACAGAAATCTCTGTATCTCACGGGCTCCTTAGACGAGACTGCTTTGATCAGGTTGAGGCAGGCATGGGCTAGCAACCACGGGAGGGGGAAGGCTTTGCTTGGTAAGAGCAATAGCAGAGCTTATGATCCTTATTTGGCCTGGGTCCGTAAGAGAGCTCGTACTTCTTTGATACCTTATCCCGCTGTGGAACCACTGTATCTTCCATTGATTGAGGTACCTCCTGCAGAAGAGAGCGAGAAATACAACAAGTTGTTGGCTGCAAATCAGGAATTGAAGAAAGCTAACGAAGAGTTAGAGAAGGAGATCTTCCAGTTACGACGAGAGAAGAAGGAAGCTACCTTCACGGTTAAAGAACAGACTGAATTGATTAACAGGTTGGGATCAGAGCTGACAGAAGCAACCAACAAGAAAGAAAAAGTAGGGATAGCCTTGAACGGTGTTGGCAAGGTACTTACGTCCAAGAAGGAACTTCTAAGCAAGGCTTATGCTCGTATCAGCAAGTGGGAAGCTTTGTGGGAGGCCACGCTCGCCAAGCGGAAAGAGCGCGAAGACGGACTTAAAATGCAGATTTCCATGCTGGAGGCACAAGTTAAAGCCCAGGAAGCAAGGATTGCTGAAGTAACATCCCTTAGGAGTACTGCTGATCTCAGAGTCAGTGACAGTGACGAGAAGTCGAGAGGTTACAAGGAGAAGGCCGGTTCCAAGAGGTACAAATCTGATGAGGGTCCGAGCAAAGGAGCTTCCCGGGACGACGCCGCGAAGCTGAGATCCACTATTGAGCGGCATGCTTTACTGATTCAGGAGTTGATTTCCCGACTAGGGCACTCAGAGACGATGAGGATATTGGAGGACGTCCGAGCACGCCATTTGGCCTGATGTATCTTTGCCTTACCATTGCTATTGGTACTCATATTTAGGACATCGCCATACTTGTTGGCTGAGGTCTCTTCGATTGTATTCAGTTGAACTCTTGTACCCAGCCTCATGGCATTTGTTATATATGAGGATTTTTCTGGTTTATTGCTTGCTGAATAGGGACCCCATTGCCATAATGGCTTTCTCTCCGGAACTAGAATCAGGGGAATATAACCTGTAGCATATTTACATAATTGCATTTGCATTCATATTGCATTACAGGTAATTATTGAATTGTATCTCATTCCCTGCATTCTCCAGGTTTTTCCAGGATTGAAAGTCAACACCCGCACCGATACTCTACTCGTACCAACTGCAAAAGAGTTATGGATCAGATGCAGAGCAAGATGCAAGACATGCGTGAGAAGCTGGCGTTGTTCATGCAGACGATGGAGACAATTGTGAAAGGGCAGGAAAACCTGCAGACTTTGGTGCAGCCATTGCTGGTGAGAAATGCTGGGCATGGAAACGAAGACCACAATTCTGTACGTGTTGACACCATTCATGGGGATGGTACTCCTACACCGGTGGCTCAACCTGTGGTGAATATACCTGCTGTGAATATGAACAACGACGCTGGAGCCGGGAATGGTAACACAGGGATGGGTAACGAGAGTGTCATTAACAATGTTGGATTCGGAGACACCAATCTGGGCGAGGATAATAATGGAGGTAATGGCTTCGGAAACAACGGATTTGGCTATAACGACCAGGGGTTTGATTATGCTAACCAGGATGGCAAGTTTGGCTTCAACGCTCCAGGTTTCGGACATGATGGATTTGGTAATGCCAATCAGGGCTATGGTGGATTCGGTAACGGAAATGGTGCTGGAATGATGCCTTTTGGACCTGCCAGGGTCGCTCAAGGGTATGGTAACAGGGGACGGGGACCTGTGATGAATCAGACTAGATTTGGTCGTAACAATGGGTATGATGGATACGGAAACGAGAATGTTAATTGGATGGAAGACCAACAAGAGGATGCTTTCTCTGGTAGAGGTTTTGAAGGTCCTGTAGACAACACTCAGCGAATCAAGATGCTCGAGGAGCAGATGAAAGGTGTTGTGAATCAAAGTGCTGTTCGTTTAGATATGACCACGATGGGTTTGGTGTCTGGCCTGAGGGTACCGCTGAACTTTAAAGCTCCCACATTTGACAAATACAAGGGAGAAACTTATTTGAAGGTGCATGTTCGCTCTTATTATAGACGAATGTCCGCTTACTCGAACAATGAAAGAATGCTGATGCATTTCTTTCATGACAGCTTGTCTAGTCCTTCCCTCGAATGGTACATGGGGTTGGAGCCTACTCAGATAAAGACATGGAAGCAACTGGCTGAAGCGTTTGTGACTCATTATAAGTACAACAGTGACTTGGCACCAAACTGGGTCCAGTTACAGGGGTTGTCACAGAAGAAAGATGAGAGTTTGAAAGAATATGCGCAAAGATGGCGCGAAATGGCTGCGAGGGTTCATCCTCCTTTGGTTGAGAAGGAGATGAATGACATGTTCATAGGAACGTTCACCGATATGTTTTATGATAAGTTGTTTCCTGCTTCCTTGGGCAGTTTCTCGGATCTAATCTTGATGGGCGAGAAGATTGAAAGTAATACCAAAATGGGGAGATTCCAAGCTGAGGAGTCCACTTCAGTGGGAAGTAATAGAAAAGCTTTTGGTGGTCGCCGTCAGGGTGACACAAGTGCAGTATTCGGGGGCCGAGGCCGAGGCCGGGGCAGAGGACGAAATCAGTACAATCATCCGCAACAGGTGGCAAGTGTCACAATTCCATTTCATCAACAACCAATACCACTACAGCAGCAGCAACAACAGCAGCAACCACAGCAGCAGCAGGGGCAGAATGCTGGCCAAAGAAGATTTCTGAATGCGAAGCCGAAACGAGTATTTGAAGCGCCTCCTTCCACTTACGCGGAACTTTTTCAGACACTGTTGGGGCTGAACTTAGTTGAAAAAAGGACGTTGGCTCCACCCACAGGACCCACCGTTCCTTATGGGTATGATGTTAACAAACACTGTGACTTCCACTCCGGGGCACCCGGGCATGACATAGAGATCTGTCATGCGTTTAAACATAAGGTTCAAGATCTATTGGATAGCAAGGCCATAAATTTCGGACGAGCAGGTCCGAATATAGTGCAGCAGCCAATGCCCAACCATGGGGCAAATGCTATTTTGACTGAGGAGGGTTTGAATCTGATCATGAAGGTTGATGAACTGAAAACGCCGTTGTGTGAAATAAAGAGCAGACTATTGAAAGGAGGCGTGTATCCGGGCTGCGATGAGTTTTGTCTGGAATGTTGGACCCAGGCTGGGGGTTGTGCTGAATTGAATAAGGGTATTCAGACCTTGATAGATGAAGGCACGTTGCAATTCGACAGAATGACAGTTGAGAAACCTGCAGAAGTATTAGCTGATGAGCAAAGCGATGTCGCTACAGTGACAATTCCCCGAAAAACGATAACTATAACGGCGCCAGCCAGGCGACCGACGATCACTATCACAAAGGCAGGGCCAATCCCTTATGAGAGCACTAAGGCAGTACCCTGGACTTATGGGCTGGAAGCGTATTGTGATGGGGAGAAAATTGATATCAGTAAACAGCCAGCTGGGGTTGTGGACAATGTCGTCGGAACTGGACGAATGACGAGGAGCGGGAGAATTTTTATATCGCCTGAGGTAGAGGCTGAACGATTGGCAAAAGGTAAAGGAAAGGTGAATGAGGAGGTTCCTGTGCAGAGGAATGAAAAAGAAACGACACTGAAGGATGTAGAAGAGTTTATGCGTCTTATCCGTAAGAGTGACTATAAAATTGTTGAGCACCTTGAACAGACGCCGTCGAAAATATCCATATTGTCGCTGTTATTATGTTCCGAAGCCCATAGGAATGCGTTATTGAAAATTCTGGACACGTCGTTTGTACCCCAAGATGTTTCTGTAAATCAGTTGGAGGGGGTGATGGCGCACGTGAATGCAGGCCATAGTTTGGGATTTACGGATTTTGATTTGACCCCGAGGGGAAGAGAGCATAATATGGGGTTGCACGTCTCAGTCGAATGCAGGGGCGCAGTCATGTCCCACGTGCTGGTAGATACCGGATCTTCCTTGAACGTGCTGCCAAAGAAAGCAATGATGAAATTGGACATCAGGGGAATCGTTTGTACGCCTAGTGACTTGGTGGTCAGGGCATTTGATGGTACACAGAGATCAGTCTTTGGATCCATAATTCTGCCTCTGCAGGTGGGGCCGGAGATTTTTGAAACTGAGTTTTACATTATGGACATCCAGCCCGCGTATAGCTGTCTTCTCGGAAGACCATGGATCCACGGTGCTGGGGCAGTCACATCTACCTTGCACCAAAAGCTGAAGTACATGGTAGGGGACAGCGTGGTCACAGTTTGTGGAGAGGAGGATATATTGGTCAGCCATCTGTCATCATTCAAGTACGTAGAAGTCGACAGCGAGATTCATGAGACACCCTGTCAAGCCTTTGAAGGGTTGCGCAGCAAAGACAAAGTTCCAGGGCCGAGTAAAACATCAGAAGTGGCCGTATCATCATACAAGGAGGCTCAGGCTCTAGTGAAGACCGGTGAGACAAAGGGCTGGGGCAAGGTTCTGGATATTCCCGTGAAAATGGACAGATTTGGGCTGGGATATCAACCTTCATCATCAACGCCTACTGCAGGGGCACCCCGTTTCAAAGGACCGATAACAATCACAGCTAGTGGAGTATATCACGAGACCATCAACGCTGTTTCAGATTCCGAAGAAGGAGACAGTGATTGCAACATGGACGCCTGGATTCAGCCGAGCGCGCCAGGGCGAGGGCTTTGCAATTGGTCTATTCAGGATATTGTTCCTGTGACAATTAAACAGTAATACTTTGTTTTCTTAATTGTTGAACAATCCGGTGTCCTACCCAGGGCATCGTGATTTTGCTTAGGGTTGTTCTGTTATGTACATTGCACTATTTAATTGTTAAATAAAAGGCATTTTTCATATACAAATATTGTGATCTCTGTTCTTCCTGTTTTTATTTTTTTACAATAAAATGGCAACGTGGTTATTCGCTTTGTACGTATTTTGAAGCATTTAACCATTTCCTTCGCAGGATTACTATTTCAGATGACATCTATGAACCGCCTATGACTCACTTCGACTTTGAGCACCCGGTATTTCAGACCGAAGAAGAGATTGTTGAAGATGGCGACGTTCCAGAAGAGTTGTCTTGGTTGATAAAACAAGAAGAACGAATCATTCTGCCTCACGAGGAGGTCATTGAAATCGTTAATCTGGGGTCGGAAGGGGTTGAAAGGAACATCCGTATAGGGGCCGCGCTACACAGCAACGTCAAGCAAAGATTGGTTGAAATGCTCAAAGAATACAACGATATCTTCGCTTGGTCGTATGAGGACATGCCTGGGCTGGATACGGATATGGTTGTGCACCGTCTGCTGCTAAAAGAAGAATGCCCGCCGGTTAAGCAGAAGCTCCGAAGAACTAGATCGGACATGGCTGTGAAGATTAAGGAGGAGGTTCAAAAGCAGTGGGATGCTGGTTTCCTAGCTGTTACAAAATATCCCTCATGGGTCGCTAATATTGTGCCAGTGCCAAAGAAAGACGGTAAAGTGAGAATGTGCGTAGATTACCGTGATCTAAACAGAGCAAGCCCGAAAGATGACTTTCCACTTCCTCACATTGATGTGCTGGTCGATAATACCGCTCAATTCTCTGTATTCTCCTTCATGGATGGATTCTCGGGCTATAACCAGATTAAAATGGTGCCAGAAGACATGGAGAAGACTACCTTCATTACGCCTTGGGGAACATTTTGTTATAAAGTGATTCCCTTCGGATTGAAGAATGTTAGGGCAACGTATCAGCGTGCAATGACTACTCTCTTTCATGACATGATGCATAAAGAGATTGAGGTTTATGTTGATGATATGATTGCCAAATCCCATACGGAGGAGGAGCATTTGGTTAATCTGCTGAAATTATTCAAGAGGCTTAGGAAGTTCAGGCTGAGACTGAACCCTAACAAGTGCACCTTCGGGGTGAGATCGGGTAAACTACTGGGGTTTATCGTGAGCAAAAAAGGAATAGAGGTTGATCCTGCGAAAATAAAAGCAATACAAGAAATGCCGACGCCTAAAACAGAAAAAGAGGTGCGCGGGTTTTTAGGGAGGCTGAACTACATCGCTCGGTTCATATCTCACCTAACAGCTACATGTGAGCCATTATTCAAGCTATTGAAAAAAGACCAGGCTGTGACCTGGAATGAAAATTGTCAAAAGGCGTTCGATAAAATAAAACACTATTTGCAGGAGCCTCCCATTTTGATACCTCCAGTGGCAGGGAGACCCTTGATTATGTATTTGACGGTTCTTGAGGGGTGTATGGGTTGTGTTCTCGGTCAACATGACGAGACAGGGCGTAAAGAGCATGCGATATACTACCTGAGTAAGAAGTTTACCGATTGTGAATCTCGATATTCAATGCTCGAAAAAACTTGTTGTGCGCTAGCCTGGGCCGCTAGGCGTTTAAGGCAGTACATGCTAAATCATACCACCATGCTCATCTCGAAGATGGATCCTATCAAATACGTGTTTGAAAAGCAGGCACTATCTGGGAGAATTGCCCGTTGGCAGATGGTTTTGACCGAATATGGCATCCAGTATGTCTCACAGAAGGCTATAAAGGGGAGCGTGTTATCGGAATATCTTGCTGAGCAGCCTATTGAGGATTACCAATCGATGAGGTTTGATTTTCCTGACGAGGATATCATGTACCTGAAGATGAAAGATAGGGAAGAATCGTTGCCGGATGAAGGGCCAAAGACGGATTCCAAGTGGCAGTTGATATTTGACGGAGCTGTGAATTCCTATGGTAGCAGAATAGGGGCAATCATCACTACTCCACATGGGTCGCACATCCCATTTACTGCTCGATTGACCTTTCCGGTTACCAATAATGAAGCCGAATACGAAGCTTGCATCATTGGGCTTGAAGAAGCCATTGATTTGCGAATCAAAAATCTGGATGTATACGGAGACTCAGCTCTGGTGGTGAATCAAATAAAAGGAGAATGGGAGACACGTCAGCCCAATTTGATACCGTACATGAATTATGCAAGGAGATTGTTGCCTTTCTTTGACAAAGTTGAATTGCATCATGTGCCGCGAGCCGAAAATCAGATGGCTGACGCCCTGGCCACATTGTCTTCCATGTATAAGGTTAACTTCTGGAATGAGGCTCCCAGAATTGTCATATCCCGGCTTGATAGGCCAGCCTTCATATTTGCTATTGACGAAGCATCTGATGATAAACCCTAGTATTTTGACATCCAGAATTTCCTGAAGAACAAGGAGTATCCGGCTGGGGCATCCAGTCGCGATCAGAAGACTCTCAGGAGATTGGCTGGTAATTTCTATCTGAATCCGGACGGTGTCCTATATAAAAGGAATCATGACTTGGTGCTGCTACGTTGTATAGACGAGAAAGAGGAGAAGTTGCTTATGGAGGAAATACATGAGGGTACATTCGGTACACATGCTGGTGGGCATGCTATGACGAGAAAGCTGCTGCGGGCAGGTTATTATTGGCTAACTATGGAAACTGACTGTTTCAAGTTTGCGAAGAGGTGTCATAAATGCCAGATTTATGCGGATAAGATCCATGTGCCTCCGAGTCCCCTAAACATGATGTCGTCACCGTGGCCATTCTCGATGTGGGGAATTGATATGATTGGAAAGATTGAGCCAACGACATCTAATGGACATCGGTTTATTTTGGTAGCAATCGACTATTTTACCAAATGGGTGGAAGCGGCGTCATATGCAAATGTGACCAGGCAGGTGGTAGCCAGGTTTATCAAACGAGATATCATTTGCAGATATGGAATCCCCAAGCGGATCATTACCGACAACGGTTCGAACTTAAATAACAAGATGATGAAGGAGCTGTGTCAGAGTTTTAAGATCGAACATCACAACTCTTCTCCTTACCGACCCAAGATGAATGGCACTGTTGAAGCGGCCAATAAGAACATATAGAAGATTGTTCAGAAGATGGTGGTGACCTATAAGGACTGACACGAGATGCTACCTTTCGCTTTGCACGGTTATCGTACGACGGTAAGCACATTAATCGGGGCAACCCCGTTCTCGTTGGTATACGGAATGGAAGCAGTGTTACCACTGGAAGTTGAGATTCCTTCCCTGAGGATATTACAAGATGTCCAACTCGACGAGGCAGAGTGGGTGAAAGATAGGTTGAACCAGCTGAGTTTAATGGATGAGAAGAGGCTAGCTTCTCTAGCATACGGTCGTTTGTACCAGAGCCGAATGAAGAAAGCGTATGATAAGAAGATACATCCTCGGAGCTTTCAGACGGGCGACCTTGTGCTGAAAAGGATTCTCCCGCCACAGGTTGATCACAGGGGCAAGTGGACCCCCAACTACGAAGGGCCATACGTTGTCAGAAACGTCTTTTCAGGAGGAGCGTTGTTGTTGTCCACCATGGACGGTGAAGACTTTACGTCGCCTGTGAATTTGGACGCAGTTAAAAAATACTTTTCTTGAAATCGACCCGCTGGACAGAAAAAAGAGAGTCCAGGCAAAAATGGGGAATCCTGGCGAACCAAAAACAGAATAAAAGGTTCGGGAAAAAATCAGGGATAAAAATGGAAAAAGATGTACACCCGCGAAGTTGAAAACCTACACTGGGCGGCTTCGGCAAAAAAAGGGTATCTCGGTGAACTGAAAACCCGCAAAGGGCGGTTCACGCAAAAGTTAGGGATTTAGAAAAGAAAATGACTGCGGTCCGGATTTGATGTTGCATTGCATCGGTGCGGGAGAATACTTTGGGGATTCGTTTATCAGATACAATTTCTTCTGAAGAATGAATACCGGGAAAGCGTCAGAGTCAGGCGAGTCATAGGAGGATCAACTCATGATGGTTGTCTGCATCACGTTGCCGACATATGTGCAAATTGGATTTGCCATTGTATTTATGCTTCTTGTGCATACTTGTATATTTGTTATGCGTGACTTCCTCTTTTCAGGAGTTACATCCAGTGTACAAAACTCTGCCCATTCAGGGGCCCAATCAATAAAACATATTATTTAGTCTTTGATGCTTGTTCTTTGCTGTTTTGTATGTGAAAAACGCCAATGTTTTGATAAAACTAGCAGTTGCATAACGTTGCTGGCCCTTGCCAATAATTGCTAAAACTTCGAATTGACTGAAAATGATGTCACTAACACTAACTTGAATAGATTTGGTTGTATAGACTTGTCTTGTCTCGTTTATGGTGTTGCAGGGTTCCTAACCAGAGACTCGTGACGAAAAGGCTTGATCACTATGTGAAGTGAATCCCCATGCAGGTCGCGCTTCATTCCCTGAAGCTGAGATGACAATGTTCCTCACTGAAGAAGGATCAAGTTTCCCAGCTAGTTGCAGCTTATCCGAAGTATATTCTCTAGCAGGTCAAGGTTAATGCTCGCCACATGATGTCTATCCTCAGGCCTGAGTTGGTAAACTGTAGCCAGATAGTTTACTTTCCCCAACAGGGTCGTTTACCCTCAGCAGGGGTGGATAACTTTAAAAGTCGTAAGCTGTATTTAGACAGTGGTGGTTCTCCAAAAGGATTCCTCGTCCTCAGCGGAGTTGTTTAGTTTTTAGTGGATTGATCATTCCAGAGTTGTGAATTGTGCTCAGACGGTTCATTATTCCCAGTAGGGTTGGTCATTCTTCCCCAGCGGAGTCACTCCCTGTTTCCAGCGGAGTTGGTTAAGGTTCCCCGAGAGAGTCGTTTCTTCCCCAGCGGAGTTTCCTCTCCCCAGCAGGTGTTTTCTTTCCTCCTAGTGGAAATTGAAGGTTTAAAGCTCTCCCCGCAAAGTTTGTTGTATGTCTTGGCATTTATTTTGCCGGAATACTTGGTGATACCCGTTCATTCCCCAACAGGGTAGCATTTGTCCTCAGCATCCGTAATGAAGCGAGCTTATCAGAGCTGTTCCCAGCAGCCTGAACCCGCATTTGCATTTGCATGCATCCATCTAGAAAACACGTAGCATTTCCATGCCGTATGGAACATTACGCCATCGTCAAACATGCGCATTTTGAAACATAAGTCAGGTTGGTTAACCTTTTGCTTTCAGGTGTTTTTTCTCAACAGGAGTATGGAGTTCTAAAGCTCAGAGGTCTTTTCAGACAATCAAAGTCTTGATGTGAGACATATGATGATGTGATTCAGTTTAATATCATCCTCACAGAGTTATTGGTTGAGGATTTCTCGTGTCCGATCAGCGGATTGTTTTATCAAGTTGGTTGCTGTAGTAGCATCTCAGGGTTCTGTGAATCAAAATTTCAGAGGTGTTCGCTTGTTGTCAGAACGGGTGTCGGTCATGGGTTTTCAGGATATCCCCAGCTGTGCTGATAGAGTTTCTTCGTGTTGACGAATTATTTCCTCCGTGTTGACGGAATGTGAGTCCTGATGAGGACAATTTATGCCTATGATGATAGGATTTATCCGTATTGACGAATTATTTCTCTGTGTTGACGGAGTATGGAGTCCTGATGAGGACAATTGATGCCTATGTTGATAGGATTTTTCCATGTTGACGGAATATGGAGTCCTGATGAGGACAATTTAGGCCTATGATGATACGATTTATTCGTGTTGACGAATTACTTCTACATGATGATGGAATATGGAGTCCTGTTGAGGACGATGTTTGATTTCTCCGTGATGACGGAATATGGAGTCCTGATGAGGACAATTTAGGCCTATGATGATAAGATTTATTCGTGTTGACGAATTACGCTCTCCATGATGATGGAATATGGAGTCTTGATGAGGACAATTTAGGCCTATGATGATAGGATTTATTCGTGTTGATGAATTACTCTCTCCATGATGATGGAATACGGAGTCCTGATGAGGACAACTTATGCCTATGATGATAGGATTTATTCGTGTTGACGAATTACTTCTCCATGATGATGGAATATGGAGTCCTGTTGAGGACGAAGTTTGACTTCTCCATGATGATGGAATGCGGAGTCCTGATGAGGACAACTTATGCCTATGATGATAGGATTTATTCGTGTTGACGAATTACTTCTCCATGATGATGGAATATGGAGTCCTATTGAGGACGAAGTTTGATTTCTCCGTGCTGACGAAATATAGGGTCTTGATGAGGACAAGTTACGCCTATGTTGATAGGATTTTTTTGCATTGACAGACTATGAAGTCCTGATGAGGACAATTTACGCCTATGTTGATGGGTTTTATTCGTGTTGACAGATTATTCTCTCTGTGTTGACAGAATAGGCGTCCTGGTGAGGACAATTTATGATTATGTGGATAGGATTTCTTCGGGTTGACGAAATGTGAGTTCAGAGATGTACAAGAATGGTACTCCTATGATGATAGGATTTATTCATGTTGAAGAATCTATTTCCCTTGCGCTGACGAGACGTGAGTCCTGACGTGGACGAGATATTTCTATGTTAATAGGAGTTCCTCGTGTTGATAAGACGTAAATAAGACTCTATTGCCTATGCTGATAGGATCTCCTTGTGTTGATGAGATGCAGATAGCCCATCCCCAGTGGAGTCGGCGAGTTTTGTTTCTCCATGAGGATGGAATATGGAGTCCTGATGAGGACAAATTTGAAAAGCACTGATGAGGGCAAGTCGTATTCCTATGATGATAAGATTTCCTCGTAATGACGAATTTATGGCTTTTCGTGTTGACGAAATTTAAGGGCAATCGTGAATAAGTTTTTCCTAGGATGACGGGATCTTTACTCGTGTTGACGAATCTGTTTCTCTCCTGGTGTTGACAAGTTTCGTCCAGTTGTGGACAGAGGTACTTTCGCGAAGATAGTTCAGTACCCGTGGTGTTACATAGGTGGTAATAGTCGAAATCAGAGTCAGTCTCAGATGGCTGATCAATTGCTACCATAACAATCATACGAGTGTCATTCCCCAAGCCGTGGTGCAGATTATTTCTGCAGTTGGCAAATTTCAGGGTTCTTTGGTATTCAATCGCCTCGTACCTCGAATGTTTGAAGGCCGTTCGCTCTTCACCTAGTCGGGTCCAAGCCTCTTGAATAAGGGCAGCTGTTGCACCCCAAAATTTGACCAACCGGTTCCCTATCTGGTTTATGTTTCAATACATTTTGCATTCGCATTCGCATACAACATGCATTGCATTTTTATTAATCATGATTGATTTTTAATCAGGATTAGAGCCCCTGGCGTTTCAGGCAGTACAAGCCAGTCAGAATAAAAATCTGTTGAGAATTGGTGCTCATCTCCCGTGTTTTCAGACCATCTCGGTGTCCGGGTTTCGCTACGGCTGCGTAATTGGGTTTTAGTCGAATTAATTGGCTTCCTGGCATTTTTAGGATTTTTCTGTCATTTTTCCGGATTTTTGGTGCATTTAATTGATTTTTCCGAGTTTAATAGAGTTTTTTAATATCTTTTAGTGTTTAAATAAATTCTCTTTTCATTTTTTTAGAAATTAATAGTTTTTGTAAGATTTTTAGATATTATGTTTTTTTTATAAATTTTAGAGATCATTTTTCTTTTAAAAAGTTTAATAGATAAATAGTTTTTTTCTTTTAAAAGAATAGTTAAAATATATATATATATATATATATATATATATATATATATATATATATATATATATATATATATATATATATATATATATATATATATATATATATATATATATATATATATATATATATATATATATATATATATATATATATATATATATATATATATATATATATATATATATATATATATATATATATATATATATATATATATATATATATATATATATATATATATATATATATATATATATATATATATATATATATATATATATATATATATATATATATATATATATATATATATATATATATATATATATATATATATATATATATATATATATATATATATATATATATATATATATATATATATATATATATATATATATATATATATATATATATATATATATATATATATATATATATATAGTATTGTTTTTATAGTTTTATTGTTGTTCTTAAGGAAAAATAGATTAGATTTTAAAAAATATAGAGATTAATTGTTTTTAGATGTTTATTAGCTTTTATTTTTTCCAAATTAGTATATTAGATTTTAAAAGAAAAAGAAGAAATGTTTTCAGATTTTATTTGTATTTTTTTAATTAATTAGGGTTTTAAAAAATAATTGTTTAGAATTAAATAATAGTTTTTAAATCTTTTAGACTTAATTAGGTTTTATCATTTTATTTTCGTTTTTTAGAAATTAACTAGGATTAATTTTAGGTTTTATCAGGTTTTATTAGATTTAATTAGGTTTTGTTTTTATTTTTTCGTTTTAGATTTTAATTAGGTTTTAATAGGTTAATTAGTGTTAATTTTCCCTTTTAATTATGTCTTTAGTCCACTAATCTGATCATTAATCAATTGGGCCCGGTATCCATTATCAGAGTCCAAGCCCAGTCCAAGTCCCAGCCACGCCACGTGTCTTGTAAATGGGGTTGCCACGCGTTCACTCCTCTGGCTCCCACCTCACTCTCTCACGCGTTGCATGCTTGCCACGTTGCGTTCTTCTTCTCTCTCTCAGACCCCACTCCCTACACGTGTCTCTCCCTCGCCTCTCCCCTCTGCCACCTGCCCCTCGCCGGACACTCCTGCCGCCGGCCATGCAAACGCCTTGTCCAACCGTCTCCGGCCGCCAGAGCTAACTCCGACCACCGCCAACCGTCGCCGGAGCTGCAAAAAACCCAGATTTTTCAGAAAACCCTTCGATCTTCATCTTCCTCCTCCAACCCACCTTCATCAATCATCTGTTTCCAGATCTTCATCATCAATTCACCAGGATTTCAATCTTCAACCAAGATCTTCATAGATTACTCCTCGTATTCATCACTACTCCAACGATTTTCCAGAAGAAATCTCTGATTCTCCTCAAGAACACTCAGCAACCTTCAACGTGTTCGTGTATTTTTCCAGATACATTCATCAGTTTTTCAACCTTCTTCAGGTTTTTTCCAGATTCCTTCAACGCGTTGCATCAGTTCTCAACCGGTCCTCCAAAATCTCAAGAACTTCCACCAGATCTCTTGTTCGGTGTAGATCTTCGCCGATCCTCTCGTCTTCAAGGATCCTCAAACGCCTCCGATCGTCTTCGATTCGTGGATCCTCGCTCATCTGGAGCATTGTCTTCCCCGTCGTTCTTCAGCATCCGTTTTCCTCATCAAGATATCCAGGTTCATCTTTTTTCTCTAACTCATGCGCCTTCATAGTTGGTTAGGGTTTTGTTTTGTGATTGCTAGGTTGAATAGGTGAGTTTCGGTGAGACGAGTGTGGGATAGTTCGGGTTTGAATGGAGGTGATGGGTGAGGTAGTAGATTGATGAGTGTTTCTTTTGGAATCTGGGTGGAGGATTCGTTGGATTTTGGAAAGAGTTCATGAGGGCGCCTGGGTTGCAGATTGAAGAAGGTGAACAGTACTCGGTGGAAAGGGAGAATGAGAAGAATTTTAGGGTTGATTAAGGCTGAGATCGTGTGGGCCTGGGCATTAGGCCCAATTACCAATTACTGAACCATACCCCGTAGTTTCCATTCGTACCCCCTCTCCCTAGAATGATTTGCGTTGGGCTTAACCCAATTGCTGTTAACACCCCCTGTTTGGAGGCCCAAACCTGGAATAAAGCAAAGTAGGCGCTATTTGCCCCCCCCTTGCTTGCCTTTTCTTTGGTGTTTTCTGAGTAAGATATGGGCCCAGCGCAGTGCTTCCTGCACCCCCCATCCTGGGCCCAGTTGTATTTTCTGAAGAGTAAATTGCTATTAACACCCCCTGCTCCATTTTTTTTTAAAATTGAATTTCTTTAATTTTTTTAGTTTGTTTAGTTTATTAAATAAATCATATAAAATCATAAAATCATCATTTTAACATGGGACTTTTTCCTATATTTTGATAATTGTGTGAAGAAAATTATAATCAAAATAAAAATATTATTCTAAGCATTTTCCTATTTTTGGTGATTTTTGGTTTTAATAGCCTTCATTTTCATGTTTGTTTGTACATACATATTGTTGAATTTTGTTTAGGCATTTAAATTCACATTTTGATCCCATTCTTTTTGTGGTAGCTAAATTAGAGTATTAAGTTCCTTTAGAGATTTATTTCATATTTTGTGGATTAATTTTGATTAATTTTGATTAGAGAACATTAGGTTAGTATAATTAGGGTTTAAATTCAACATGGTGTATTCTAATATTTTCTTTTGGGGTTTTTAGCGTGAATTAGTTTATGGGACATATAGGGTATGTAGGGTAGATATAGAAACACCCTTAGAATAAATTCTAGAATTTTAAATTCTATTTTACTATTTTTTAGTGTATTTTGCAAATAGAATGATTGTTCGGTGTTCCCACTTGGGGTTTTGTCTGTCTGCTTAGGCTTTTGGGCTTTTATTTGGGGTGTGGGCTTGGTTTGAGCTTGTGGAAGCATGAAGCATCAATGGAAGAGTTTGAATACAAAGATCAAGGGTGATGCATGAAGATTGGTTGGAGGTTGAAGATGTTGATTGAAGACTTAGGAGAAATAGGACAAGACAGGAAGAGCTTAGAATAGACAAATTCTTCTGTTAAACATAGAGTGCATTGTTTGCCTCTATCCTATCCAATGATATAAAGTCCTCCTTGGGAAGCTCCATCTCTCCTTAGGAGGGATGAGTGGTATGCCCAAGTGAGTAGAACTTTGAGGATACCTTTCATTTGCAATGTTAAGTTCTTAGTGATTTCCTTTGGTTGTCATTGAGTTTCTTAACATTATAACCTGATCTTGTTGAATGATTCTCCTTTGGAGATGCTTGTGGAAGCTTGGTAAATAGAAAATTAGAGCTTGTTGAAGCTAGTTGCTTGTTGAAGCTGGGGTTTTGCTGCTTGTTGAAGTTGAAGTCAGGAGCTTGTTGAAGCTGGTTGCTGGTTGGGGTTTGAGCTTGCTTAAGCTGGGAGCTTGGTGGTGTCCATTGAAGATTGAAAGTTTATTGAAACTTAAAGATAGAAGTTATTCATAACGATGAAGGTTGTTACTGTCAACTTTTTGCTAGTAAATCAACTGTTGCTGTCATAGCTATGGCTTGTGCTGTTTGTTGTAGGAGCTGGTGGGGGGGCTGCTGAGCTGGTGTTTTTCTTTGCTGTATTGTTCGTTAATCTTCCTCTTAGGTTTGAAGTGAAGCTGTTTCACTTTGCCTGTTGTGTCCTGCTGCATTCATGCATTTTACTGCTTTACTGTATGTATTTGTTTCTTTTGTCGTCCATCCCCTAGTGTCGCTACTGCGAAAATCGGCGCCGGATGAACAGAAGAGTCGCCACCGTGCGTTATTTATCCCAACGGAGGGAAAGGAAACGCTCGAAGTAAACCTCGCAAAAACGGGAAAGGTATGGTCATCGCAACCAAAACCTGGATTCGGGAGTCGGTTACGCAAGGGGAAGGTATTAGCACCCCTCACGTCCATCGTACTCGATGGGATCCACGCTTGTTTGGTTTGTACGGATTACACTTCTATCTAAACTAAAGGATGAGGTCTGAAAGAAAAGAAAACATGACTCGGCAAAGCATCGCACTTTATGCCTACGTATTCCCGTCTGGAACGAGAAATCAGATTCAACGTAGTTCGCCTAACTACGGGGAAAGATGGGAAGGTTGCTCGCTAGGATATCGCATCCTATGCCTACGTACTTCCACACTGCATGGAAGATCAGAGCAAACGTAGTTCGGGCTACGCACGACACGAGCTGCTCAAGTATCTTTTATGAAAAATCTCACCTTAAACAAGGGTTTTCTTATTGCAAAAAGGTTGATGTTTGTTCAAATCTTTTGACGGAAGAAATGAATTAATCTCTGTTATAACCTTTATTAGTGTTTTTCTGTTGTTTTGAAGGAAGAAGAGATGACACTCTACAAATCCTAGGGTTAAAAAGGGGGAATAAAATCTACCCTAATGTTATCATGCATGGGTTAAGACCTAATGTCTATCATGCTCCTCTCTTGCGCAGAGAGAAACAGAGATCCTAAGGGAATAGACGGAAACAGAAACAGCAGATATATACAATAAAGCAGTAAAATGCATGGATGCAACAATACAAGCGAGGCAAGGGAGTCCCACTCAACCTCGAACCTAGAAAACAATAGGCAAAAGTGAACAGACTTCACTTTCAACCCAACAAGTTAAACAGCAAACAATACAATCTGGGAAATCACACAATACATCATGAATTAAAACAGCTAAAAGCTAAACAGCAAAAGCAATCTTCATCAGCAACTGACTTCATCTCCAGGCTTCAAGCAAGCATCAGTCTTTGATCTTCAGTCTCCCAATGGCTTTTCTTCAAGTCCTAACCTCCAAGCTGAAGAAACAATCGCAAGAATGAACTGGGTGTTAAGCAATTAGTTGCCCACCAAGGGTGGCAAACATACTGCTATCAACACATAGGATATTTTCTCTCAAGAGTTCTATCCCTTAGACATTGGCACCAAGCCTTCCAAAGGAAGGGGGTGAATGTCTTAGAGAGACTCTGCATCACAGAGAAGGATGGAGGCAATCAAGACCTTCCATGTTTGAGAATCAAGTTTTCTACTCTAGAGTTCTACCTAACTCCTAGATCCTACAAACTTCAACAGCTGCCAGCAAGAGATACTCTTCATCAACTCTGGAATTTGGTCTTCATTCTCTGATCTTCAAATGGGCTTCATCACCACAGGCTTCAGCTCAAACCCCAAGTCCCAAACAAACCCAATACCCCACACATAGACAGATAATAACCCTAAAGAGGGCACACCACACAGTCAATCAAATATAAGCAATATACTAGTAGCAGTAGGGGAATCCTAACAATTTCTAAGGGATCTATCATCTACCCATAACCCCTATAGTCCCATACCCCAAAATCAAATCAAAATTCCTAAAAGTGGTTAATCTATCTCACCTATGCTCATTTAAAACCCTAATTTTGATCACACTAATCACACCTAAACAAATCACCTAAAAATTAATCCTAAAATTTCAAATTAAATCCTATATACAAGTTGAAGTCCTAAGCTAATCACCCTAAAAAGAATGGATTAAAAATGCTAAAGCATCTATTAAAACTAAAATCACCAAATTTGAGTACCAAACTAAACTCATTAAAAAGCTATTTACAAGAAAAATACACAAAAAATATCAAAACAAAATAAAAGGCTATTTTTATTATTTATTATTTTTCTAGACAGAATTATTGACCTACCACAAAAAGAAGAAATTAAAAATATCAATTTTTCCATTTTTTATGATTTTTTTAAAGATGCTAGAAATATTAAAGAAAATAAAATCAAAAAAAGAATTAAATTGGGGAGGGGGTGCCATAAGCAAAGGCGCCTAGTTATAATTCTGATGGGCCTGGGAAGTGGGGGGCGTGGATATCATTATAGCAAGGCCCAGTACGCTTCAGAAAATCAATTGAAAAATAAAAGAAAAAATGTTAAAACCACGGTGCAAATAGCATCTAATTCAAGTTCAAAATTGGTTTGGGCCGCTGGTGGGGGTGTGAGTATCAATGATCTGCTGAGCCCATGGTTTCTCATTTAATTAAACGCAGCGTATTGCTTTAGGGTTTCCCTCCGTTTCTCAGCTTCAAACGTGGACCGCACGATGAGATGAAAAGGTCAAGACCTTGAAATGATCCAACGACCATTGTATCGTCTTCTCCAATCAACTTCTAGGGTTTCAGGTTCACCCTCCATGCAGCCATGTTCAAACCCTTCGTTCTATCTCAATTCTCCATGAAATCACAAAATTCCAAAACCAAAGTTGTACCATTTTCTTCTAAGAACATCACTGCACTCATAGTTTCATCTAAATCCTCCTACATCTCCTCAACAGAAAGCACGAAAGTATGGTCTCCACCAAATTACACTGAGATCACTCCTAACAATTCCAAATTCTAATGGCACTAATGCACTCTCCATGTCTCACTGATCTCCACAAGCTATTACACGATCATTATAATTCAATATCCAATTTTTAACCCCTAACTCAAAAAAGTGGCTGAACCAATGTCTTTAAACTGATGTTTGGAATCAATTTGGTATATTGGATGACCCATTTTGGATTTGTAGATCTCTCAAACCAATTTTTCATTTCAACTTTTTCAACTTATATGCCTTTTTTAGGTCATTTTTCACCAACTTTGATCAAGTCTTGTTCTATGCATTTCCAAACTTCCATGACCTCTTTTATAGACTTAAAATGACATTTTGAGAAACTTTGATGTTGTGAAGTTTTTCATTTGAAGCTTCCTTGTATGAGTTTTAGGCATAGGCTAAGAATGACCTGTAATCCTCAGATGACCAAAATACCCTTTGCTTGACAAGAGCATAAGTAGAGTTACACAAATCATATGAAGGCATACCATACCATTATAGAAAGCTAAGACAATAAGGAACAACTCTCATGTTGTCCAGAAATCCATTTGAAATCTCCTTGAAGGTCAAACGTTGCTTGGAAGACAGACAACTTTCACAGACAAATTTCAGTGCCCTCAGATGACCTGTAGCTTGCAAGAGCTATAACTTGAGTTCTATAAATCATCTTGATGACTTCCACCACTTAAATTAAAGCTATGAAGATACTCTACAAGTTTCATGTGGACCAAGAATTCATATGAAGCTTGCATCTTGAGTTACACTGCTTTGAAGTTTGACCTAAATCAGGGGATTTTACACTGAAACCCTAATTTGGTAACTCCTCTTCTCCTTGACTCCTCTGATTTTTCTTGGGCATAACACCATATCCATATCCATATAGAAAATAATGAATCCCACATTCTTCAAATGCTCCTTGATACCTTTTCAAAACACTTCCTTGACCTAGGATTGACCCAGACAAACCCTAGTTGACTGACTTCAACTGAGGCTCTTGCAATCATTCCAATGACTTGGTTCTCCTCAAAAATGATCATCTAGGCTTTTCATAACATCCATACACACCTCATGCTCTTGGCTCATAGCTCACACTTCCTCTGATGATCCCCAACTAACCTCAAGATAGGAGAGAATTCACTGATCAACCTGGCAACTCTTCAAAGCTCAAATTCTTCTCTGATGACCTGAGTAGTCTTGAATATGAATGAAACCCTTGGATATACCTCCTGAGATAAGAATAGCACTTGATCCCCTGATTAAGATAACCTGCTTATGTTATGCAATACAGATGAATACACTATGTACATGATGACAATGCAAATGATTATGCAGTTGAAACATAAACCTAGGTTAGAAAAGGTTGGGCAAATTTTGGGGTGCAACAGCTGCCCCTATTCAAGCGGCTTGGACCCGACTGGATGAAGAGCGTGCATCCTTCAGACATTCGAGGTACGAGACGGTTGAATACGAAAGAACCCGGAAATTTGCCAACCGCAAAAATAAATTGCGAAAACGACTACTGCTTGGGGAAAACCCTGGGAACTGGCTTCTGTTGTCACAGCAACAACTAGCCATCCATCTGTCAATCTGTTCTGTAAAATAATCTGATATTGTCCGCAGACCACTCCATTCCGAAGAAATGAGCATACACCACACAACGAGAAATTGTTGACATCACTTATCAACCTCTGTTGATCTCACTTATCAACCTCTGTTGATCTCACTTATCAACCTCTGTTGATCTCACTTATCAATCTCTGTTGATCTCACTTATCAACCTCTGTTGATCTCACTTATCAACCTCTGTTGATCTCACTTATCAACCAAGCACACGCTAACCAGCGGGAGAAAATTGACTTCACTTGTCATGTTGACTTCACTGATCAACCTTTCGTATCCTGAAGAAACGAGCAAACACTTAAACAAGCGGGGCAATGTTCGAAGACATGAACAATCGACTCTGCGGGGAAACGAGAAACTTAACTAAGCAACTCTGAGGCCAATTCTGACGACGGCCGTCAAACATCTGCTGGGGAAATTGGGGACTTAACCAAGCACCCTTGTTGAAAAATATGAGGAATTTAACCAAACAACTCCTGTAGCAAGCTCCCTGCTGGGGACTATGAGACTTAACCAAGCAACTCATTGAAGTAACACCCTGCTGGAGAACATAACTTTGTTGGGGGAATTGCGGGTAACCACCTGAAAATCTGCATTACCACCTTATAGTACTGATACCACAACATCCTGGGAAAGACTCAGCTGGGGGAATACAAGTAACTTAACCAAGCGACTTGTCAAAGAATACCCTGCCGGGGAATACGAGGAACTTGACCAAGTATCTCGTTGAGGACCAACCCTCTGGGGATTATATCTCTACTAGGGTAACTGTGAGTAACCACCCAGAAGCTGCAACATGCCATTTCCACAGCACTCTGAGAAAGGACTCGGCTGGGGAGAAAGAGAAATGCTTGACTAAGCAACTCTGCTAGGGGAACATGCCATGACGAACACGATCACTGCATGTCTGGCGCAACAAACCTCTGTAACAATATGAACACGATCACTGCGTATTCTGCCCCATAACCCTTTTGACAGGAGAAAACACGATCACTGCGCGTCCTGGCTTTGCAAACAAACTCACATAATGGGACAAACGCGATAAACATGATCACTGCATGTTGCGTTACAATCATATCAACCATAAATCCAACTGGATGAGGTAAACACGATCACTGCGTGCCAGACGGAATAAATCCACATAGAAGAGGTGAACACGTTCACTACGTACTTCAACCATCAATATAATGGACACGATCACTGCGTGTTCTGCAATAGGACAAATACGGTCACTGCGCATCTCGACCAACAAACCCCCAAAATAACGTCAACACGATCACTGCGTGTGCCACAAAACCAACCCATGTAACAGGACGAATACGATAACTGTGTATGCCGACCAACAAAACCAACTGACACAATAGCCACGACCACTGCGTGCTCCGCATCACAAGTCCCCATGGTACTATCAGCACGATTACTGCATGCTGTACAAATACAATCACTGCGTATTTTGAACACGATCACTGCGTGTTTGAACACGATCACTGCGCGTTCTGAGCCACGATCCTCTTGACTGGAGAAGACACGATCACTGCGTGCTGTGTCTCAACTAACCCACATAACTGGACGAATACGATCACTGCATATCCTGACCATACATAGGGTAAACGCGGTCACTGCGCGTTTCATGTCACGACCCTCTTGACTGGAGGAAACACGATCCCTGCGTGCTGTAACACTACTTCAAACATGGGACGAATACGATTACTACGTACTTCGGCCATCAACAACCAGATGAACACGTTCACTGCGTGCCTCACCCCATAACCAAACCGTATAACGGACGAATACGATCACTGCGTATACCGACCAACCAAACTGGACGAACACGATCACTGCGTGTCAACCCATAACCACTGTATAACAGACGAACACGATCACTGCGTATATCGACCAACAGAACTGTAATCCAATATCAGACACGATCACTGCATGCCTTGCACAATAAACCCCTGAGATGAAACCAACACGATCACTGCGTGCCGTGCAAGACCGAACTCCTTATATCGGGACGAACCAACGATCACTGCGCAATTCGACCACAAATACACATACCAACATTAACACGATCACTGTGTGTCTTACCACATGAACCCCATAAACGGTACGAATACAATCCCTACGTATTTGGACCACAAATAGACATCCTCCTGAAATCGACCCGATCACTGCGCGCCCTACAGCATGAACCCCATAACAGATCAATGTTAACACGATCACTGCGTGTTTTACAACACGAACCCCAAAACGGTACGAATACGATCCCTGCGTATTTGGAACACAGAATTCACAACTTCCTGAACCACGATTTCTCTTATCGGCAGGGTAATTCATCTGAAACTGCAGGGGTAACCACCTGGCTTATGTCTCATGAATGCACGTTTGATAATGACGTAATGCTTCCATACCGCATGGAAATGCTACGTATTTGGGTAAAATGCAAATGCTCATGATGCGTGTTTATGCAAAGAGTTACTTCATCAAAATAAATACTGAAGACACACTGGATCCGCTGGGGATGACCGGAATACTACCGATACGCTTCCAACAAAATAAATGTTGGAAAGATGAACTAACTCCGTTGGGGATGACCATCCTGCTGGGAAGGTAGCTCACGAACTCAAAACTCCAAAATCTGCTGAAGACGATCCTCCTGACGAGGAAGAGCGACTTGCTCGGGAAAGAAAGGACAATCCTGCTCGGGAAAACTCCTTTCAGCAGCTCCAGCCACTTGATCACACTCTGTGGGGAACCTTTCCTGCTATCACTGAGCTGGGGGAAATCATCCTGCTATCACTGAGCTGGGGAAATCATCCCGCTATCACTGAGCTGGGGATTGAACTACACATTCTGATTTGCACTGCACAAGAACTCTCTGGGAAGCTAATCACATTTGTCTCGACCTTCGCTGGGGAAGACTCTGCTCTGCTTGACAAGCTATTTCTGGTCTACTGAAGATACATTGATCTTTTCCTTTGATGCAATCTCAACTCTCCTAGGGAGATAACATTCAGCTTTGCCTGGGGCGACTTCACTGGGGAAGACACAACATTCAACCTCTGTGGAGGGTACCTACCTGCCATGGACTCTGGCGGGGAACTTTGCAAACTTTTGAATACCTGCAAAAGTCAACAAGCAAACACAGGGCAATCTATGCAAAAAGAGACATCTTGGTAATCACCCACAACAACCATTCAAGTAATTTTTTGGTTTTAACAATCATAGGCCGAGGCCCGCCTGGTTACACGCATGTAAGTTTATCAAAAAACATCGGCGCTTTTTACAAACAAAACTGTAAAAATTAAAACCAAAGTCACACACTACACTGAATAAAACACTTTATTGATAACGGCCTGAGAATAGGCAAGATTTGTACATCAGATGCAACTCCTGAAAAGAGGTAGTCACACATAAACAAAATGCAGAAGTATACAAATATACAGAATAAAATTTGTACACATGTCGGCAACGTGTTACAGACGAACACCATGAACCGATCCTCCTATGACTCGTCGGACTCTGACGCTTTCCCGATCTTTGTCTTCGGAAGAAATTGCTTTGGAGAATTGACCCCCAGATGCTCCCGAACCGCTAGACAATCAAACTTGGACCGCAGTCATTTGCTTCTCAAATCCCTAACTTTTGCGTGAATCGCCCTTTGCGGGTTTTCGACTCACCGGGATACCCCTTTTTGCCGAAGCCGCCCAGTGTAGGTTTTCCACTTCGCGGGTGTACATTTTTTCATTTTATCCCTAACTTTTTCCCGAACCTTTTTATTCTGTTTTTTGGTTCGCCAGGATGCCCTATTTTTGCCTGGACTCTCTTTTTACTGTCCAGCGGGTCAATTTTAAGCAAAGTATTTCTTAACTGCGTCCAAGTTCACAGGGGACGAAAAGTCTTCACCATCCATGGTGGATAACAACAAGGCTCCTCCGGAGAAGACCTTTCTCACGACGTATGGACCTTCGTAATTGGGAGTCCATTTGCCCCTGTGATCCGATTGCGGTGGGAGAATCTTCTTCAGCACAAGATCACCCGTCTGAAAGCTTCGAGGTCGAATCTTCTTGTCGAAGGCTTTCTTCATCCGGCTCTGATACAACCTACCATGTGCAATGGATGCCAGCCTCTTCTCATCGATCAAGCTTAGCTGATTCAATCTACTTTTCACCCATTCTGCCTCGTCCAGCTTAACATCAAGCAAAACCCTCAAAGATGGTATCTCAACCTCCAATGGCAGGACAACCTCCATGCCATATACCAGTGAGAACGGTGTTTCCCCGGTTGACGTACGCACTGTAGTACGATAACCGTGCAAAGCGAATGGCAACATCTCATGCCAATCCTTATACGTTACCACCATCTTTTGAAAAATTTTCTTTATGTTCTTGTTGGCCGCTTCAACAGCGCCATTCATCTTGGGTCTGTAGGGAGATGAATTATGATGCTCGACCTTGAAATCCCGACACAGATCTTTCATCATCTTGTTGTTCAAATTCGAACCATTATCAGTAATGATTCGCTCAGGAATACCGTATCTGCAGATTATATCCTTCTTGATAAATCTGGCCACCACCTGCTTCGTCACATTGGCGTAAGATGCTGCTTCCACCCACTTGGTGAAGTAATCGATCGCAACCAGAATGAAGCGATGCCCATTAGAAGCAGTAGGCTCAATCTTTCCGATCATATCAATTCCCCACATGGAGAAAGGCCACGGTGAAGCCATAACATTCAATGGACTGGGTGGCACATGGATCTTGTCAGCATAGATCTGGCACTTGTGACACCGCTTGGCAAACTTGAAACAGTCAGTTTCCATCGTCAACCAGTAATACCCTGCTCGCAACAACTTTCGGGTCATAGCATGCCCACCAGCATGTGTACCAAAAGTTCCTTCATGGACCTCTTCCATGAGTAAATTGGCTTCCTTCTCGTCTACACACCGGAGGAGTACCAAATCGTGGTTCCTTCTATACAAAATGTCGTCGGGATTCAGATAGAAGTTGCCTGCTAATCTCCTTAGAGTCTTCTGATCACGACTGGATGCCCCAGCCGGATATTCCTGATTCTTCAGGAAATTCTGTATGTCGAAATACCACGGTTTACCGTCAGATGCTTCATCAATTGCAAACATAAAGGCCGACCTATCAAGGCGAGAGATGACAATGCTGGGAGCCTCATTCCAGCGATTGACTTTATACATCGAGGATAACGTTGCAAGGGCGTCCGCCATTTGATTCTCCGCCCGAGGTACATGATGAAACTCCACCCTATCGAAGAAAGGTAGCAACCTTCTCGCATAATTCATGTACGGCACCAGATTAGGTTGGCGTGTCTCCCACTCTCCCTTAATCTGATTCACAACCAATGCTGAATCCCCATATACGTCCAGATTCTTAATCCTCATATCGATAGCCTCCTCTAACCCCATAATGCAAGCATCATACTCGACTTCATTATTCGTCACTGAAAAAGTCAATCTGGCTGTGAACGGGATGTGCGACCCGTAGGGAGTTGTGATGATTGCCCTGATCCCGCTACCGTACGAATTGACAGCCCCATCAAAAATCAATTGCCACTGGGAACTCCGCTCAGGACCTTCACCGGGCAACGACTCATCACAATCTTTAGCTTTCAAGTACATTATGTCCTCATCAGGAAACTCAAACTTCATAGACTGATAATCCTTAATTGGCTGTTCGGCGAGATATTCGGACATAACACTTCCCTTAATGGCTTTTTGGGAAACATACTGGATATCGTATTCTGTCAATACCATCTGCCATCTAGCAATCCTTCCAGAGAGTGCTTGTTTCTCAAACACATATTTGATCGGATCCATCTTTGATATCAGCATGGTTGTATGATTCAGCATGTACTGTCTTAGACGTTTGGCAGCCCACGCCAATGCACAACACGTCTTTTCGAGCATAGAGTATCGAGATTCACAATCCGTGAACTTTTTACTCAAGTAGTAAATTGCATGCTCTTTTCGCCCTGTCTCGTCATGTTGACCGAGAACACAACCCATACTGTTCTCAAGAACCGTCAGGTACATAATCAATGGTCGTCCCGCTACTGGGGGTATCAACACCGGAGGTTCCTGCAAGTATTCTTTTATCTTTTCAAAGGCCTTTTGGCAATTGTCGTTCCATACCACCGCTTGATCTTTCTTTAACAGCTTGAATAATGGTTCACACGTGGTCGTTAGGTGAGAGATGAACCTAGCAATGTAGTTCAACCTCCCTAAGAATCCACGGACTTCTTTTTCTGTTCTCGGTGCTGGCATTTCTTGTATTGCTTTTATTTTTGCAGGATCGACCTCGATTCCTTTCTTGCTCACAATGAACCCCAGTAGCTTCCCGGATCTCACTCCGAAGGTACACTTATTAGGATTCAGCCTCAGCCTGAACTTCCTCAGCCTCTTGAACAACTTCAGCAGATTAACCAGATGTTCTTCCTCTGTTTGAGACTTGGCAATCATGTCATCGACATACACCTCGATCTCTCTATGCATCATGTCGTGAAAAAGCGTTGTCATAGCCCGCTGATACGTTGCCCCAGCATTCTTCAAACCAAAGGGCATCACCTTATAATAGAAGGTTCCCTACGGGGTGATAAAGGTCGTTTTTTCCATATCCTCCGGAGCCATTTTGATCTGGTTGTACCCCGAAAATCCATCCATGAAGGAGAATACCGAAAACTGAGTCGTGTTGTCAACTAACACGTCAATATGTGGCAGCAGGAAATCATCTTTCGGGCTCGCCTTGTTTAGATCCCTATAATCAACGCACATTCGAACCTTGCCATCTTTCTTCGGCACAGGCACGATATTAGCGACCCAAGTGGGATAAGTGGTAACAGCCAGGAATCCAGCATCCCATTGCTTCTGCACTTCTTCCTTTATCTTTACGGCCATATCAGGATGAGTCCTTCTGAGTTTCTGCTTCACGGGCGGGCAATCCTCTTTCAACGGCAGACGATGAACAACCATGTAAGTGTCCAAACCTGGCATGTCCTCGTAGGACCAAGCAAATATATCACTGTACTCACGCAGCATTTCAATAAGCTCTCGCTTGATATCCTCTTGCAACGCAACCCCTATACGGATATTCCTGACGCATTCTTCAGACCCCAAGTTGACAATATCAATCTCTTCCTGGTGAGGCAGAATGGCTCTCTCCTCTTGCTTCAATAACCGACTCAGCTCTTCTGGTAAGTCACTATCCTCCACAATTTCCTCCTCAGCTTGGAAGATCGGATGCTCGAAGTCTAAACGAGTCATAGGAAGTTTTTGGTCGGTGTCATCTGAAAATTCATGAATCCTGCGAGGGAAACGATTAAGTGCTTCAAAAATGATGTACAAGCAAAATGCATAACCACGCTGCCATTTTATTGAAAAGATAAAATAAAAAGGAAAGAAAAGGATCACAACATTTGAATGTAAAAAACGCCATCATTTATTAATCATGCAAACACACAGGTAAACAGTTAGGCCCTAAGACAAGATCAACGATGCCCCGGGCAAGGCATGTGATCATACAATGATTGAAAAAACAACGCATTACTGTTTGGTGACTTGGATGACGTCCTGGATGGACCAGTTGCATAGGCTTTGCCCTGGCGTGCTGGGTCGAATCCATGCGTCCATGTTACAATCGCTATCCACTTCCTCCATATCAGACACGACATTAATCCTTTCAAAGCTAACTCCTCCGGGCGTGAACACAACAGGTCCCTTGTACTTAGGCGCACTCTGCGAGGAAGATGGGCGGTACCCCAAGCCATACTTATCTTGCTTCACTGGGATGTCCAGAACTTGCCCCCACTTCTGAGTCTCTCCTGCTTGTACCAGCGCCTTGGCTTCTTTATACGAGGAGACGACCACCTCTGACTCTTCACTCTTCACCGGGGCTTCTTCTTTGACCTTCACCCCTTCGAACGCTTGACACAGTGTTTCATGAATCTCTCCATCTACCTCCACATACTTGAAAGAAGATAAATGACTGACTAGGATATCCTCTTCGCCACATACTGTCACAATACTCCCCTCAACCATATATTTCAGCTTCTGATGGAGCGTAGAAGTCACTGCCCCAGCGGCATGGATCCAAGGTCTCCCGATCAAACAACTATATGCAGGCTGGATGTCCATGATGTAGAACACTGTATCGAACACCTCCGGACCTACCTGGATAGGTAACGTTATCAACCCGAATACTGATCTCCTTGTTCCGTCAAAGGCCCTCACTACCAACTCACTAGGTGTGCACAACAAACCATGGGTATCTAATTTCAGCAGGGCTTTCTTTGGTAACACATTCAACGAGGACCCAGTGTCTACCAGTACATGGGATAAAACAGTGCCCCAACATTCGATAGAGATGTGCAAAGCATTATTATGATCACGCCCTCGAGGCGTTAGATCGAAATCCGTGAATCCCAGACCATGCCCAGCGTTAACATGTGCCATAACTCCCTCCAGCTGATTAACTGAAATCTCTTGCGGCACGAAGGACGTCTCAAGCACTTTCAACAGGGCATTTCTATGCGCCTCAGAACACAACAGCAGCGATAATATGGAGATCTTTGACGGGGTCTGCTGCAGGTGATCTACAATCTTGTAATCACTTTTGCGAATCAACCTCATAAATTCTTCCACATCTTTGGTTATCGGCTCTTTCTCTTTACTCCCCGAAGATTCCCCCTCAACAACTTTATTCTTACCCCTGGCTAGCCTCTCTGCTTCAACCTCAGGTGAAGTGAAAATTCTCCCGCGGCGGATCATTCAAGTCAATCTTTTCCCCATTGCAATACACTTCAGCACCATAACTCCACGGGACTGCTTTTGTGCTTTCAAAAGGGACTGGCTTAGCCTTGGTAATAGTGATGGTCGGCCTTTTCGATGATGCCGAGATTGTCACTGATTTGAACGGAATAGTGATTGTAGCAATCTCTCTACGCTCTTCTACAGATTCTGTCTCAACAGACTTCTCTCGCCCCACAGCCCTGTCAAACTGCAAAATTCCTTCGTCGATCAAACTTTGGACTCCCCTCTTCAATTTCTCACAGCCCCCAGGTTGGACCAAACAGTCATCACACTCTTCGTTGCATCCGGGATAGACACCTCCTTTCAACAAGTGCTGCTTTACGAAACTCAAAGGAGTTTTCAGCTCACTCACTTCTGACACCAAGTTCAACTCATCATCTACCATGATTGCATTGGCCCCAGCCCCACCATGCTTGGGCATTGGCTGCTGCGTGATGTTGGGACCTTCCTTCCCGAAATTAATAACCGTATTGTCAAGCAAATCCTGTACTTTATGCTTGAAAGCTAGGCAATTTTCGATATTGTGCCCTGGTGCACCCGAATGGAAGTTACAGTGCTCATTAACATCGTATCCGACTGGCGGCTGGCCAGTTGGTGGTGCTAAGGTCCTCTTCTCGACTAACTGCAATTTCAACAAAGTTTGAAGGAGTTCTGCATATGATACCGGCGGTACCTCGAATACTCTCCTCGGTCGTGGATTCTGAAATCTGCGCTGATTATTATTAGGCTGCTGCTGAGCCTGCTGCTGTAGTTGTTGTCTCTGCTGCTGAGAAGGCCCTGGAATGGTTACACTTGCAACCTGTGACTGCTGACGCCAGTTCTGACTTTTATTCTTTCGTCGAGCACTGTATACAACATTGGTATCACCCTACCTTTTACCGCCAAACGTCTTCTTATTACCTCCTGCGGAACTGGATTCACCCGCTTGAATTTTACCAATCTTCACCCCGTTTTCAATACGCTCCCCCATCAAGATCAATTCAGAGAAAGTACTCATCGAAAAATTGAGCAGACGGTCATAGTACATTCCAGAGAAAGTTCCTATGAACATATCCATCATTTCGCGCTCCACCATCGGAAGGTGTACCCTAGCAGCCAGATCTCGCCATCTCTGGGCGTATTCTTTAAAGCTCTCACTAGACTTCTGAGACATGCTCTGCAACTGGACTCGGTTAGGAGCGAGATCACTATTATATTGATAATGTCGAACAAAAGCCTCTGCCAGCTCTTTCCAACTCCTGATCTGAGTAGGCTCCAAGCTCATGTACCACTCCAGCGATGGCCCTGACAGGCTATCCTTGAAGAAGTGCATTAGCATCTTTTCATCCTCAGAATACGCAGACATACGCCTGTAAAACGCGCGCACATGCACCCTAGGGCACGTATCCCCTTTGTACTTATCAAATGACGGTGCTTTAAATTTCAGCGGGACCCTCAACCCTGGGACTAGCCCCATATTTGACATATCCAGCCCAAGAGCATTCTGGCTGGCCAATCCGTTCACCTTCTCTTCTAGCAATCTCATCCGATGGTTGTCATCCCTGGCTCTCTCATAGCCTTCATTCTGACCAGAGAACACATCCTCCTGGCGATCCTCCCAGCGAGGTACTGCATCGTATCCAACATAATCTGTATCACGGCCCGGACCCGTTTGGACGTACCTGGGGTCATACCTCAGATTACCCATCTCTTGAGTGTTGTACGCGCCAGCTCCATATCCAAGATTACCATAGCCACCAAACTCAGCCTTGGCGCCAGCCATGCTGCCATATCCCATATTCACACCATTGAAGCCCTGGTTACCATTAATACCATTCATTCCGACATTCTCTACGCCCCCATTGAAACCCTGGTTGACATTACCCACAAATACCCCAGCAGTATCTGCATTGACATTCATATTACCGGTGTTCCCACCTCCACCTACAGGACCAGTTTCTCCAGCATTCAAACCGGTTACGGGAATAGCGTCAGCACTTTGACGATTCTCAACTCGGGGAGAAGCAGCAACATTCTCTCCATGCAGCGTCCCGTTGTTTTCAGCCCGTGCGACTATCGGTTGAACCAGATTCTGCAGCTGCTCTTGTCCTTTGGCGATAGTCTCCATGGTTTGCATGAGCAGGGCCATCCTGTCACGCATCTCTTGCATTTCACTCTGCACGTTGTCCATGATCTTCTTCTGGTTAATCCTCGTAGAGTAACGGTGGACCCGCTTTTCTGCAATCCTGAAAATACCTGAAATGGATGCAAGGGATAAGATATATGGATCACAACCTGCAATGCAAATATGAGTATGTATGCAAAATGCAATGTGTGTCTGTGCATTAGGGATTATCATTCCCCGATTCTAGTGTGAGTGAGCTAGTGCAGTGACAGTGCTAGCAATACAGTGATTGGAGCCAAATCATAGAAAACCTCGTATATTGCAGAGAAATCCAAGAATACAATATCACTGAGAGTATAAAGAGGCATGACCTCAACCAACAATCCTGGTGATGGTCAGCGTTGTGCAAATAAAGCATACAAGTTAATACATGAAATGATCAGGTACTCCCATGAGCCCGGTACTCTTCTATTAACTTCTTGGTCTCTGGATGACCTGGTCGGGTAAGCAGACCCTCGACAAGCTGGTTTCTTCTCTTGAGCACACGTCGCACGTCACCAGCATTTTCCTCCCATGCCCCTTCTCCGAAGCGATCCTCTAGCTTCCGCTTCTGAGACACAGATTCGTTCCTGCCTTCGATGGCCTTGTTCAGTGCATTCTGGAGACTGTATCTGGTCATCACCTCTTCTTCATGCTTCTTAATGCTAGCCTTCAACTGCTCCTCGAGGTCAGAAATTTGCTGCTTCAACTTATCTTATCTCTTCTTGTTGTTGGTCAGTGTAGCATTCCATGTCTTATTACAAGAAGAGATTTCTCGGTGAGCGGCGTCGAGTGATTTCTTTTTGGACTCCAGCATGTCATGGGAGCTTCTGAACTCTTGACCCAGACGTTTGCGTTTCTTCTTCTCCTCAGTCAACTCAGCGCCTAGCCTGTTTACTAGTTCGATCTGCTGTTGGAAAGCATGCACGACCTTGTTTTTCTCCCTGCGTATCTGAGCCAGCTCTTGCTCTAACCCTTCATTGATCTTCATCAGGGCTTCCTTTTCTCTCATAACTTGCTCGTAGACCTCCCTAGTGACAGTGGTTGGCTCTTCCACTGGGATATGAACAGGGACCGGAGCAGCTGGAAATGGCATTAATATCTATCTGGCTCTCTCCTGGATCCAGACTTTGTAGGGTGCATATGCCTGACAATCATTCTTCCCCAACAGTGGTTTCCCCTTTCTGTTAATACGCATCCAGGCATACCGAAGCTTGGTTAGTAGCTCTCCACTCAAATCACCGGTGAAGTACAGAGATTCCTGTACTTCTTCCTCCTGAGGCGGGTTCTTCAGCGCATATCCAAACTGGCGGAAAAACAAAGATGGGTTGTAGTTGATGCACCCTTTTCTCCCTATCAACGGAACATTAGGATACCCAAAACAACTGTAAATAAGCTCAGACCCCAGCAAGTCTCGATCAAACCACTCGATGTCTTCAGAAGATAGCCTCATCATACGCTCTGGCCAATCAGTTGTGGTTGCACTATCCACAAAAGGTCCCTTCAGGGGAAGATGGCTCTTAAACCACATGTACATCAAAGGTACGCAACAAGAGACGTTCTTGTCTCTCCTGTTCTCATTCCTGTAGTGCATCGAATGGTAAAAGTCCCCGATCAGTGTAGGTACCGGGTTGCCAGCAGCAAACAGATGAAATGCATCCATATCCACGAAGTTTGGGAAATTGGGAAACAACACTATCCCATAAATGCATAGAGCCAAAATAGCGTTAAAGACCGCCCAACACCCATTCTTAGCGTACTCTTGAGCCTTACCAACCAGCAACTGGAGAGAGAAACCCGGGACCCCTCGCCAAGAAGTCATCATCAGCTCAAAAGCATTCATGTGCAAGGCCTTAGCTAAATCCTCCAACTTGGGCTCAGCAGCTGAATGAATAAAGGGAACTGCATTCTGCACCGGCAGCTCAGTAAACTCTACATACTCCTCCATGGTAGGCCCCAAAATGAAGTCAGCAAACGTGAAACATCTCAAAGCCGGGTCATAGAATTGCATCAAGGTGTATAGCCCATTCAATTCATCATCAGTGGATCTGCGAACCAAACTCAACAGCCGTCCATAACTCTGCCTGAAGCTTCTACGGACATCCTCATCTGCAAGAGAAATCAGACCCAGGAGTGGAGTAATATCAGGAATAGGTAGCTTGTACGCAACTGTCATCCTCAAACCCGCCATGATCAATACTCAGAAGTCCAGACACTAGAACCGGGGGATATGCAAATGCACCTGCAGCATAGACACACGTTAATGGGATGCAATGATAATGGTTATGCAAACAATGCAATGCAAGCAACACGCAACAGGGACCAAGTGCTATAGCTGAGAAGCCTGAACCATATCAAAAGTCTCTGATAGACCCTCCAATACTCATCAACCCTGGTCTCAGATAGACCCAATACAAAGCTCCGTCATTGGTCTCTGATAGACCCAAAACATAACTCCAACTGGTCTCTGACAGACCTCAAACCATAACCCTGATTGGTCTCTGATAGACCTCAAATCAAAACTCTGACTGGTCTCTGATAGACCTCACAAATATCCATAAATACCCAGGATCTCTGATCAAGAAATAACCGGTATCTGAAGGTCTAGTTACCTGCATAACCCTAAACCCTCTCGCAGGTGGATGTCCTAGTAACTGACAAAGGTATGGCATCCTATGCGGTCGTCGGCGTCACAGACTTTCAGGGTTGATGATACGATTCCCAGAAGGAGTGGCATCATCAAATCCTGAAGAGGCCTCACTTAGCCAACTTCCCAATGATCGGTCCCCAGAGTCGACAATCCAACTAACCAGCAACCCGAGCCACCCAAAGGGCAGGACAGGAGGCCAACCAGAAGAACCTCGTCTGAGTGTAGATTTCGCGGTACTGCTTTACTGTATGTATTTGTTTCTTTTGTCGTCCATCCCCTAGTGTCGCTACTGCGAAAATCGGCGCCGGCTGAACAGAAGAGTCGCCACCGTGCGTTATTTATCCCAACGGAGGGAAAGGAAACGCTCGAAGTAAACCTCGCAAAAACGGGAAAGGTATGGTCATCGCAACCAAAACCTGGATTCGGGAGTCGGTTACGCAAGGGGAAGGTATTATCACCCCTCACGTCCATCGTACTCGATGGGATCCACGCTTGTTTGGTTTGTACGGATTACACTTCTATCTAAACTAAAGGATGAGGTCTGAAAGAAAATAAAACATGACTCGGCAAAGCATCGCACTTTATGCCTACGTATTCCCGTCTGGAACGAGAAATCAGAGTCAACGTAGTTCGCCTAACTACGGGGAAAGATGGGAAGGTTGCTCGCTAGGATATCGCATCCTATGCCTACGTACTTCCACACTGCATGGAAGATCAGAGCAAACTTAGTTCGGGCTACGCACGACACGAGCTGTTCAAGTATCTTTTATGAAAAATCTCACCTTAAACAAGGGTTTTCTTATTGCAAAAAGGTTGATGTTTGTTCAAATCTTTTGACAGAAGAAATGAATTAATCTCTGTTATAACCTTTATTAGTGTTTTTTTGTTGTTTTGAAGGAAGAAGAGATGACACTCAACAAATACTAGGGTTAAAAAGGGGGAATAAAATCTACCCTAATGTTATCATGCATGGGTTAAGACCTAATGTCTATCATGCTCCTCTCTTGCGCAGAGAGAAACAGAGATCCTAAGGGAATAGACGGCAACAAAAACAGCAGATATATACAATAAAGCAGTAAAATGCATGGATGCAACAATACAAGCGAGGCAAGGGAGTCCCACTCAACCTCAAACCTAGAAAACAATAGGCAAAAGTGAACAGACTTCACTTTCAACCCAACAAGTTAAACAGCAAACAATACAATTTGGGAAATCACACAATACATCATGAATTAAAACAGCTAAAAGCTAAACAGCAAAAGCAATCTTCATCAGCAACTGACTTCATCTCCAGGCTTCAAGCAAGCATCAGTCTTTGATCTTCAGTCTCCCAATGGCTTTTCTTCAAGTCCTAACCTCCAAGCTGAAGAAACAATCGCAAGAATGAACTGGGTGTTAAGCAATTAGTTGACCACCAAGGGTGGCAAACATACTGCTATCAACACATAGGATATTTTCTCTCAAGAGTTCTATCCCTTAGACATTGGCACCAAGCCTTCCAAAGGAAGGGGGTGAGTGTCTTAGAGAGACTCTGCATCACAGAGAAGGATGGAGGCAATCAAGACCTTCCATGTTTGAGAATCAAGTTTTCTACTCTAGAGTTCTACCTAACTCCTAGATCCTACAAACTTCAACAACTGCCAGCAAGAGATACTCTTCATCAACTCTGGAAGTTGGTCTTCATTCTCTGATCTTCAAATGGGCTTCATCACCACAGGCTTCAGATCAAACCCCAAGTCCCAAACAAACCCAATACCCCACACACAGACAGATAATAACCCTAAAGAGGGCACACCACACAGTCAATCAAATATAAGCAATATACTAGTAGCAGTAGGGGAATCCTAACAATTTCTAAGGGATCTATCATCTACCCATAACCCCTATAGTCCCATACCCCAAAATCAAATCAAAATTCCTAAAAGTGGTTAATCTATCTCACCTATGCTCATTTAAAACCCTAATTTTGATCACACTAATCACACCTAAACAAATCACCTAAAAATTAATCCTAAAATTTCAAATTAAATCCTATATACAAGTTGAAGTCCTAAGCTAATCACCCTAAAAAGAATGGATTAAAAATGCTAAAGCATCTATTCAAACTAAAATCACCAAATTTGAGTACCAAACTAAACTCATTAAAAAGCTATTTACAAGAAAAATACACAAAAAATATCAAAACAAAATAAAAGGCTATTTTTATTATTTATTATTTTTCTAGACAAAATTATTGACCTACCACAAAAAGAAGAAATTAAAAATATCAATTTTTCCATTTTTTATGATTTTTTTAAAGATGTTAGAAATATAAAAGAAAATAAAATCAAAAAAAGAATTAAATTGGGGAGGGGGTGCCATAAGCAAAGGCGCCTAGTTATAATTCTGATGGGCTTGGGAAGTGGGGGGCGCGGATATCATTATAGCAAGGCCCAATACGCTTCAGAAAATCAATTGAAAAATAAAAGAAAAAATGTTAAAACCACGGTGCAAATAGCATCTAATTCAAGTTCAAAATTGGTTTGGGCCGCTGGTGGGGGTGTGAGTATCAATGATCTGCTGAGCCCATGGTTTCTCATTTAATTAAACGCAGCGTATTGCTTTAGGGTTTCCCTCCGTTTCTCAGCTTCAAACGTGGACCGCACGATGAGATGAAAAGGTCAAGACCTTGAAATGATCCAACGACCATTGTATCGTCTTCTCCAATCAACTTCTAGGGTTTCAGGTTCACCCTCCATGCAGCCATGTTCAAACCCTTCGTTCTATCTCAATTCTCCATGAAATCACAAAATTCCAAAACCAAAGTTGTACCATTTTCTTCTAAGAACATCACTGCACTCATAGTTTCATCTAAATCCTCCTACATCTCCTCAACAGAAAGCACAAAAGTATGGTCTCCACCAAATTACACTGAGATCACTCCTAACAATTCCAAATTCTAATGGCACCAATGCACTCTCCATGTCTCACTGATCTCCACAAGCTATTACACGATCATTATAATTCAATATCCAGCCTAATCTTGATCATCAAAGAATCATCACCCTGTTATGAAACCTCATAGAACTCTCTCTAATTTTCAGGAATCAATCACCTAAGGTCTCTAATCATGTTTACCCTAACCATTTCATCTAATAATGCATAAATAAAGAGTTTCGAAGGCTTTTGCAAACCTGAAAAATGGTGATGGCAAGTGCAGCTACACTCCAATCCAATGCTTGAAACTTGTCACAAATCATCTTCAATGGATGAGAATCTTTCTGTTTGCAAGATCTTGGATGGACAGTGCTTGGATTGTGAGTTTGGATCCAACTTGCTTCTCTTGCAAATTTGAAGCTACACCTTCAAACATTCATCAATGGCCACTCCAATCTATATGTATGTATTCAGTATGATCCAGAGAATTGATTTGTGGAGAAGAATTCAATGGAGATGAAGAAGAAAATGGAGTTTGAGATTGATTTGCAAAAATGGAGAAAATGGTATATCACTCTCTCTTCACCCTCTTTTCACCAACCCCTTGCACCAATGATCCACACTCCTTTTATAGATGATGATGGACAAATCTATAAGCTTCTAGATTGATCTTAGAGGATTCTAGAATGTGGTGGAAAGTTCATGAAAATCTCACTTGATGACATGTTGATATCTCATGGTATTTCCTTACAATGCACTTATAACTCTTCAAAATCTCCTTACATGCCAAATTGGAATGATATGCAAGCTCCTTGCCTTGAAAATTCACCTTATGCCAAGTTTTCCATACTTGCCTTATTATGCAAGTAACAAAAATACAAAGCAAGTCCAATTTTTAACCCCTAACTCAAAAAAGTGGCTGAACCAATGTCTTTAAACTGATGTTTGGAATCAATTTGGTATATTGGATGACCCATTTTGGATTTGTAGATCTCTCAAACCAATTTTTCATTTCAACTTTTTCAACTTATATGCCTTTTTTAGGTCATTTTTCACCAACTTTGATCAAGTCTTGTTCTATGCATTTCCAAACTTCCATGACCTCTTTTATAGACTTAAAATGACATTTTGAGAAACTTTGATGTTGTGAAGTTTTTCATTTGAAGCTTCCTTGTATGAGTTTTAGGCATAGGCTAAGAATGACCTGTAATCCTCAGATGACCAAAATACCCTTTGCTTGACAAGAGCATAAGTAGAGTTACACAAATCATATGAAGGCATACCATACCATTATAGAAAGCTAAGACAATAAGGAACAACTCTCATGTTGTCCAGAAATCCATTTGAAATTTCCTTGAAGGTCAAACGTTGCTTGGAAGACAGACAACTTTCACAGACAAATTTCAGTGCCCTCAGATGACCTGTAGCTTGCAAGAGCTATAACTTGAGTTCTATAAATCATCTTGATGACTTCCACCACTCAAATTAAAGCTCTGAAGATACTCTACAAGTTTCATGTGGACCAAGAATTCATATGAAGCATGCATCTTGAGTTACACTGCTTTGAAGTTTGACCTAAATCAGGGGATTTTACACTGAAACCCTAATTTGGTAACTCCTCTTCTCCTTGACTCCTCTGATTTTTCTTGGGCATAACACCATATCCATATCCATATAGCAAATAATGAATCCCACATTCTTCAAATGCTCCTTGATACCTTTTCAAAACACTTCCTTGACCTAGGATTGACCCAGACAAACCCTAGTTGACTGACTTCAACTGAGGCTCTTGCAATCATTCCAATGACTTGGTTCTCCTCAAAAGTGATCATCTAGGCTTTTCATAACATCCATACACACCTCATGCTCTTGGCTCATAGCTCACACTTCCTCTGATGATCCCCAACTAACCTCAAGATAGGAGAGAATTCACTGATCAACCTGGCAACTCTTCAAAGCTCAAATTCTTCTCTGATGACCTGAGTAGTCTTGAATATGAATGAAACCCTTGGATATACCTCCTGAGATAAGAATAGCACTTGATCCCCTGATTAAGATAACCTGCTTATGCTATGCAATACAGATGAATACACTATGTACATGATGACAATGCAAATGATTATGCAGTTGAAACATAAACCTAGGTTAGAAAAGGTTGGGAAAATTTTGGGGTGCAACACCTAGGATCTCTGTTTCTCTTTGCGCAAGAGAGAAATATGATAGACATTAGGTTTTCATCCATGCATGACAACATTCGGGTAGTTTTGATTCCCTTTTCAACCATAGGCTTTTTAGAGTTTCTTTCTCTTCTCATCTCAGAACCATTCAAAAACACAGTAATAAGGTTAATCGATGTCGTACGTTACGAGCCTTAAGCTATTTGAGAAAAATGTTGCTGGAAGGTCACTCTTCAGCAATCTGATTGCTTAGTGTGTTACCCTTAGGGTGACATACAACATAGTCACTCTCAAATCGTAGTCTCTAGTGCGTCAGAGATTGCAAACCCACTAAAAAACACTTCTGGCGTAAAAAGACTGAAAACCAATCAAAGTGTCATTTTTGTCCGCTTGGACCCATAATCAGGAGAAAAACTTTTTCAGAAGGATAAAAACAATCAAGACAGACTTGTGTCGTACGTGGCCGGAACTACGTTTTCTATGATCTTTCATGCTGTATGAAAGTACGTAGGCATAGGATGCGATATCCTAGCGAGCAACCTTCCCCTCCTTTCCCGTAGGTAGGCGAACTACGTTGACTCTGATTTCTCGTTCTAGACAGGAATACGTAGGCATAAAGTGCGATACTTTACTGAGTCGTTTTCTTTTCTTTTAACCCCAGACCCGTAGAGTAGATAGAATAACAATCCGTACTAGAAAACAAGCGTGGATCCCGTCGAGAACGACGGACTTGAGGGGTGCTAATACCTTCACCTTGCGTAACCGACTCTTGAATCCAGGATTTGGTTGCGATGACCATTCCTTTCCCGTCTTTGCGGTAGGTTTACTTCGAGCGTTTCCTTTCCCTCCGTTGGGATAAATAACGCACGGTGGCGACTCTTCTGTTCATCCGGCGCCGATTTTCGCAGTAGCGACACTACTCCTACTCCAACTCCTTCTCCTTCTCCTTCTCCTTCTCCTTCTCCTTCTCCTTCTCCTTCTCCTTCTTCTTCTTCTTCTTAATCTTCTTCTTCTTCTACTACTCCTCCTTCTTCTCCTTCTACTCCTCCTCCTTCTTCTCCTTCTTCTTCTTCTTCTCCTTCTCCTTCTTCGTCTTCTACTTCCCCTCCTCCTCCTCCAACTACTCCTACTACTCCTACTACTCCTCCTCCTCCTCCTACTACTCCTACTACACCTACTACTCCTCCTCCTCCACCTCCTACTACTCCTACTACTCCTACTCTTACTCCTAATCCTACTCCTACTATTCCTTCTCCTTCTCCTTCTCCTTCTCCTTCTCCTTCTCCTACTACTCATTCTCCTTCCCCTTCTCCTTCTCTCCTTCTCGATCTCCTTCTCCTACTACTTCTCCTACTCCTACTCCTACTCCTCCTCCTCCTCCTCCTCCTCCTCCTACTACTACTACTACTACTACTACTACTACTACTACTACTACTACTACTACTACTACTACTACTACTACTACTACTCCTACTACTCCTACTCCTACTACTCCTTCTCCTTCTCCTTCTCCTTATCCTACTCCTACTACTCCTTGTTCTTCCCCTTCTCCTTCTCTCCTTCTCCTTCTCTTTCTCCTACTACTACTACTACTAATCCAACTACTCCTACTCCTACTACTACTTCTTCTCCTTATATTCCTACTCCTACTCCTACTCCTACTCCTTCTCCTTCTCCTTCTCCTACTCCTTCTCCTTCTCCTTCTTCTTCTCCTCATCCTTCTTCTCCTTCTCCTTCTCCTTCTTCTACTCCTCTTCCTTCTTCTCCTTCTACTCCTCCTCCTCCTCCTCCTTCTTCTTCTTCTCGTTCTCCTTCTTCTTCTTCTACTTCCCCTCCTCCTACTACTACTACTACTCCTACTCCAATTACTCCTTCTCCTTCTCCTTCTCCTTCTCCTACTCCTACTACTCCTTCCTCTTCCCCTTCTCCTTCTCTCCTTCTCCTTATCCTTCTCCTACTACTTCTTATATTGCTCCTCCTCCCAATACTTCTTCTCCTTCTACTCCTACTCCTATTCCTACTCTTACTCCTACTCCTACTCCTACTGCTACTCCTACTCTTTCTCCTTCTCCTTCTCCTTCTCCTTCTCCTTCTCCTTCTCCTCCTTCTCCTTCTTCTTCTTCTACTACTACTCCTACTACTACTCCTACTCCTACTACTACTACTCCTCCTACTACTCCAACTACTCCTACTACTCCTACTCCTACTCCTACTGCTCCTTCTCCTTTTCCTACTCCTACTACTCCTTCTCCTTCCCCTTCTCCTTCTCCCCTTCTCCTTCTCCTTCTCCTACTACTTCTCCTACTCCTCCTCCTCCTACTACTTCTTCTCCTTCAACTCCTACTCCTACTCCTACTCCTTCTCCTACTACTTCTCCTACTCCTCCTCCTCCTACTACTTCATCTCCTTCTACTCCTACTCCTACTCCTACTCCTACTCCTACTCATACTCCTTCTCCTACTCCTTATCCTTCTTCTTCTCCTTCTTTTTCTTTTCCTTCTCCTTCTCCTTCTC
>OZ012739.1:266381054-266423554 GCA_963859935.3 Lathyrus sativus | reverse complement strand
TCTCGTTCTTCTTCTTCTCCTTCAACTCCTCCTACTTCTTCTCCGTCTTCTTCTTCGTCTCCTGCTCCTTCTTCTTCTTCTACTTCTCCTCTTCCTCCCCCTATTACTCCTACTACTACTACTACTACTACTCCTCCTGCTCCTCCTAATACTCCTACTACTATTACTACTACTACTACTCCTACTACTCCTACTCTTACTCCTACTCCTACTCCTACTACTCCTTCTCCTTCTCCTTCTCCTTCTCCTAATTCCTACTACTCCTTCTCTTTCCCCTTCTCCTTATCTCCTTCTCCTTCTCCTTCTCCTACTACTTCTTCTACTCCTCCTCCTACTACTACTTCTTCTCCTTCTACTTCTTCTCCTTCTCCTACTCCTGCTCCTACTCCTACTCCTACTCCTACTGCTTCTTCTTCTTCTTCTTTTTCTTCTCGTTCTCCTTCTCCTTCGCCTTCTCGTTCTACTTCTTCTTCTTCTTTTTCTTCTTCTTCTTCTTCTTCTACTCCTCCTCCTTCTTCTCCTTCTACTCCTCCTCCTCCTTCTTCTCCTTCTTCTTCTTCTTCTTCTTCTCCTTCTCCTTCATCTTCTTCTACTTCTCCTCTTCCTCCTCCTACTACTCCTACTAATCCTACTACTCCTCCTCCTACTACTACTACTACTCCTATTACTACTACTACTACTACTACTATTACTACTACTTCTCCTACTACTCCTACTCCTACTACTCCTTCTCCATCTCCTTCTCCTTCTCCTACTCCTACTACTCCTTCTTCTTCACCTTCTGCTTCTCTCCTTCTCCTTCTCCTTCTCCTACTACTTCTCATACTCCTCCTCCTCCTCCTACTTCTCCTCCTTCTACTCCGACTCCTACTCCTACTCCTACTCCTACTCCTACTCCTACTCCTACTCCTTCTCCTTCTCCTTCTCCTTCTCCTTCTTCTACTCCTCGTCCTTCTTCTCATTCTACTCCTCCTCCTTCTTCTCCTTCTCCTTCTTCTTATTCTACTTCTCCTCCTCCTACTACTACTACTCCTACTACTCCAACTGCTACTCCTCCTTCTCCTACTACTACTACTACTACAACTCCTACTACTCCTACTACTCCTACTCCTACTCCTACTCCTACTCCTACTACTCATTCTCCTTCTCCTTCTCCTTCTCCTACTCCTCCTTCTCCTTCCCCTTCTCCTTCTCTCCTTCTCCTTCTCCATCTCGTACTTCTTCTCCTATTCCTCCTCCTCCTACTACTTTTTCTCCTTCTACTCCTACACCTACTCCTACTCCTACTCCTACTCCTACACCTACTCCTACACCTTCTCCTACTCCTTCTCCTTCTTCTTCTCCTTCTTCTTCTTCTCCTTCTCCATCTCTTTCTCTTTCTCCTTCTTCTTATTCTTCTTCTTCTTCTTCTTCTTCTTCTTCTTCTCCTTCTTCTTCTTCTACTCCTCCTCCTTTATCTCCTTCTACTCCTCCTCATTCTTTTCCTTCTTCTTCTTCTTTTCCTTCTCCTTCTCCTTCTTCTACTTCTCCTCCTCCTCCTACTACTACTCCTAATACTCCTACTACTCCTCCTCCTACTACTACTACTACTACTACTACTATTATTCCTACTCCTACTCCTACTACTCCTTCTCCTTCTCCTTTTCATTCTCCTACTACTACTCCTCCTTCTCCTTACCCTTCTCGTCCTCTCCATCTCCTCCTCCTCCTCCTACTCCTACTCCTACTCCTACTCCTCCTCCTCCTCCTACTACTACTCCTACTACTACTACTACTACCACTACTACTACTACTCCTACTCCTACTGCTACTCCTACTCCAACTACTGCTTCTCCTTCTCATTCTCCTTCTCCTACTTATACTATTCCTTCTCCTTCCCGTTCTCCTTCTCTCCTTCTCCTTCTCCTTCTCCTACTACTTCTCCTACTCTTCCTACTACTACTACTTCTTCTCCTTCTTATTCTTCTCTTAATCCTACTCCTACTCCTACTCTTACTCCTACTCTAACTCGTCCTACTTCTTCTTCTTCTTCTTCTTCTTCTTCTTCTTCTTCTTCTCCTTCTTCTTCTTCTTCTTCTTCTTCTTCTTCTTCTTCTTCTTCTCCTTCTTATTCTTCTCCTTCAACTCCTCCTCCTTCTTCTACGTCTTCTTCTTCTTCTCCTTCTTCTTCTTCTTCCCCTTCTTCTTCTTCTTCTCATTCAACTCCTCCTCCTTCTTCTCCGTCTTCATCTTTGTCTCCTGCTCCTTCTTCTTCTTCTACTTCTCCTCCTCCTCCCCCTACTACTCCTACTACTCCTCCTCGTGCTCCTCCTACTACTCCTACTACTACTACTACTACTACTCCTACTACTCTTATTACTCCTACTCTTACTCCTACTCCTACTCCTACTACTCCTTCTCCTTCTCCTTCTCCTTCTCCTACTCCCACTACTCCTTCTCCTTCCCCTTCTCCTTATCTCCTTCTCCTTCTCCTTCTCCTACTACTTCTCCTACTTCTCCTCCTACTACTACTTCTTCTCCTTCTACTTCTTCTCCTTCTCCTACTCCTGCTCCTACTCCCACTCCTACTCCTACTGCTTCTTCTTCTTCTTCTTCTTCTTCTTCTCCTTCTCCTTCTCTTTCTCCTTCTCGTTCTACTTCTTGTTCTTCTTGTTCTTCTTCTTCTTCTACTCCTCCTCCTTCTTCTCCTTCTACTCCTCCTCCTCCTTCTTCTACTTCTTCTTCTTCTTCTTCTCCTTCTCCTTCATTTTCTTCTACTTCTCCTCCTCCTCCTCCTCCTACTACTCCTACTAATCCTACTACTACTCCTCCTCGTCCACTTACTACTCCTACTACTACTACTACTACTACTATTACTACTACTACTCCTACTACTCATACTCCTACTACTCCTTCTCCATCTCCTTCATTTTTTCCTACTCCTACTACTCCTTCTTCTTCCCCTTCTGCTTCTCTCCTTCTCCTTCTCCTTCTCCTACTACTTCTCATACTCCTCCTCCTCCTACTACTTCTTCTCCTTCTACTCCTACTCCTACTCCTACTCCTACTCCTACTCCTTCTCCTTCTCCTTCTCCTTCTCCTACTTCTACTCCTCCTCCTTCTTCTCCTACTACTCCTCCTCCATCTTCTCCTTCTTCTTCTCCTTCTCCTTCTTCTTCTTCTTCTACTTCTCCTCCTCCTCCTACTCCTACTCCTACTACTCCTACTGCTACTCCTCCTCCTCTTCCTCCTCCTCCTCCTACTACTACAACTCCTACTACTCCTACTCCTACTCCCACTCCTAATCTTACAACTCATTCTCCTTCTCCTTCTCCTACTACTTCTCATACTCCTCCTCCTCCTCCTACTTCTCCTCCTTCTACTCCGACTCCTACTCCTACTCCTACTCCTACTCCTTCTCCTTGTCCTTCTCCTTCTCCTTCTTCTACTCCTCGTCCTTCTTCTCATTCTACTCCTCCTCCTTCTTCTCCTTCTCCTTCTTCTTATTCTACTTCTCCTCCTCCTCCTACTACTACTCCTACTACTCCAACTGCTACTCCTCCTTCTCCTCCTACTACTACTACTACAACTCCTACTACTCCTACTACTCCTACTCCTACTCCTACTCCTACTACTCATTCTCCTTCTCCTTCTCCTTCTCCTACTCCTCCTTCTCCTTCCCCTTCTCCTTCTCTCCTTCTCCTTCTCCATCTCGTACTTCTTCTCCTATTCCTCCTCCTCCTACTACTTTTTCTCCTTCTACTCCTACACCTACTCCTACTCCTACTCCTACTCCTACACCTACTCCTACACCTTCTCCTACTCCTTCTCCTTCTTCTTCTCCTTCTTCTTCTTCTCCTTCTCCATCTCTTTCTCTTTCTCCTTCTTCTTCTTCTTCTTCTTCTTCTTCTTCTTCTTCTTCTTCTTCTCCTTTTTCTTCTTCTACTCCTCCTCCTTCATCTCCTTCTACTCCTCCTCATTCTTTTCCTTCTTCTTCTTCTTTTCCTTCTCCTTCTCCTTCTTCTACTTCTCCTCCTCCTCCTACTACTACTCCTAATACTCCTACTCCTCCTCCTCCTCCTCCTCCTACTACTACTCCTACTATTATTCCTACTCCTACTCCTACTACTCCTTCTCCTTCTCCTTTTCATTCTCCTACTACTACTCCTCCTTCTCCTTACCCTTCTCGTTCTCTCCATCTCCTCCTCCTCCTCCTACTCCTACTCCTACTCCTACTACTCCTCCTCCTACTACTACTACTACTCCTACTACTACTACTACTACCACTACTACTACTACTCCTACTCCTACTGCTACTCCTACTCCAACTACTGCTTCTCCTTCTCATTCTCCTTCTCCTACTTATACTATTCCTTCTCCTTCCCGTTCTCCTTCTCTCCTTCTCCTTCTCCTTCTCCTACTACTTCTCCTACTCTTCCTACTACTACTACTTCTTCTCCTTCTTATTCTTCTCTTAATCCTACTCCTACTCCTACTCTTACTCCTACTCTAACTCGTCCTACTTCTTCTTCTTCTTCTTCTTCTTCTTCTTCTTCTTCTTCTTCTTCTTCTTCTTCTTCTTCTTCTTCTTCTCCTTCTTCTTCTTCTTCTTCTTCTTCTTCTTCTTCTTCTCCTTCTTATTCTTCTCCTTCAACTCCTCCTCCTTCTTCTACGTCTTCTTCTTCTTCTCCTTCTTCTTCTTCTTCCCCTTCTTCTTCTTCTTCTACTTCAACTCCTCCTCCTTCTTCTCCGTCTTCATCTTTGTCTCCTGCTCCTTCTTCTTCTTCTACTTCTCCTCCTCCTCCCCCTACTACTCCTACTACTCCTACTCCTCCTCCTCGTGCTCCTCCTACTACTCCTACTACTACTACTACTACTACTCCTACTACTCTTATTACTCCTACTCTTACTCCTACTCCTACTCCTACTACTCCTTCTCCTTCTCCTTCTCCTTCTCCTACTCCCACTACTCCTTCTCCTTCCCCTTCTCCTTATCTCCTTCTCCTTCTCCTTCTCCTACTACTTCTCCTACTTCTCCTACTACTACTACTTCTTCTCCTTCTACTTCTTCTCCTTCTCCTACTCCTGCTCCTACTCCCACTCCTACTCCTACTGCTTCTTCTTCTTCTTCTTCTTCTTCTTCTCCTTCTCCTTCTCTTTCTCCTTCTCGTTCTACTTCTTGTTCTTCTTGTTCTTCTTCTTCTTCTACTCCTCCTCCTTCTTCTCCTTCTACTCCTCCTCCTCCTTCTTCTACTTCTTCTTCTTCTTCTTCTCCTTCTCCTTCATTTTCTTCTACTTCTCCTCCTCCTCCTCCTCCTACTACTCCTACTAATCCTACTACTCCTCCTCCTCGTCCACTTACTACTCCTACTACTACTACTACTACTACTATTACTACTACTACTCCTACTACTCCTACTCCTACTACTCCTTCTCCATCTCCTTCATTTTTTCCTACTCCTACTACTCCTTCTTCTTCCCCTTCTGCTTCTCTCCTTCTCCTTCTCCTTCTCCTACTACTTCTCATACTCCTCCTCCTCCTACTACTTCTTCTCCTTCTACTCCTACTCCTACTCCTACTCCTACTCCTACTCCTTCTCCTTCTCCTTCTCCTTCTCCTACTTCTACTCCTCCTCCTTCTTCTCCTACTACTCCTCCTCCATCTTCTCCTTCTTCTTCTCCTTCTCCTTCTTCTTCTTCTTCTACTTCTCCTCCTCCTCCTCCTCCTACTCCTACTACTCCTACTGCTACTCCTCCTCCTCTTCCTCCTCCTCCTACTACTACTACAACTCCTACTACTCCTACTACTCCTACTCCTACTCCTACTCCTAATCTTACAACTCATTCTCCTTCTCCTTCTCCTTCTTCTACTCCTCCTTCTCCTTCCCCTTCTCCTTCTCTCCTTCTCCTTCTCCATCTCCTACTACTTCTCCTATTTCTCCTCCTTCTACTACTACTTCTCCTTCTACTCCTACACCTACTCCTACTCCTACTCCTACTCCTACACCTACTCCTACACCTTCTCCTACTCCTTCTCCTTCTTCTTCTCCTTCTTCTTCTTCTCCTTCTCCATCTCCTTCTCCTTCCCTTCTTCTTCTTCTTATTCTTCTTCTTTTTCTTCTTCTTCTTGTTCTTCTTCTTCTCCTCCTCCTTCTTCTCCTTCTACTCCTCCTCATTCTTTTCCTTCTTCTTCTTCTTCTCTTTCTCCTTCTCCTTCTTCTACTTCTCCTCCTCCTCCTCCTACTCCTAATACTCCTACTTCTCCTCCTCCTCCTCCTACTACTACTCCTACTACTACTCCTACTCCTACTCCTACTACTCCTTCTCCTTCTCCTTTTCATTCTCCAACTACTACTACTACTTGTCCTTCTCCTTATCCTTCTCTTACTAATTCTCCTACTCTTCCTCCTACTACTACTTCTTCTCCTTCTTCTTATTCTCATACTCCTACTCCTACTCTTACTCCTACTCCTACTCCTACTCCTTGTCTTTCTCCTTCTCCTTATTCTCCTTTTCCTTTTCCTTCTCCAACTCCTTCTCCTTCTCCTTCTCCTTCTCCTTCTCCTTCTTCTTCTTCTTCTTCTTCTTCTTCTTCTTCTTCTTCTCCTATTTCTTCTCCTTCTTCTTTTTCTACTCCTGCTTCTTCTTCTCCTTCTACTCATCCTCCTTCTTCTCATTCTTCTTCTTCTTCTCCTTCTCCTTCTTCTTCTTCTTCTTCTTCTCCTTCTCTTTCTTCTTCTTCTACTTCTCCTCGTCCTCCTCCTACTACTACTCCTACTACTCCTACTACTCCTCCTCCTCCTCGTCCTACTACTCCTACTACTACTACTATTACTACTACTACTCCTACTACTCCTACTCCTACTACTTCTTCTCCTTCTCCTTCTCCTTCTCCTGCTCCTACTACTCCTTCTTCTTCCCCTTCTCCTTCTCTACTTCTCCTTCTCCTTCTGCTACTACTTCTCATACTCCTCCTCCTCCTACTACTTCTTCTCCTTCTACTCCTACTCCTACTCCTACTCCTACTCCTACTCCTGCTCCTACTCCTTCTCCTTCTCCTTCTCCTTCTCCTTCTCCTTCTCCTTCCCTCAACATATGAGTCCCAAGTCTCACCTTGTTTTCTTCAGCACAGTTCATAACTCTAAAGATTCGCTCAACCTCATTCAACCAGATCTGAGCACCGTCAGGATCCAACCTTCCTTTGAATACAGGCGGCTGATTCTTTCTTAGCTCATCATTCGCATTCACACTCGGCGCACCTTGCACCGCCCTTGCCATAGCCTCCTATGTCGCAGCCATAGTAGTGTCATTACCGCCAGCCATATTCTGAGGATTCCCATAAATAACAACAAGGTTAAACAACCGTTTAACCAACACAACAAGAAGACAGACGCAACTGACTCAACACTGGCTTTGATACCACTTAATGTAACACCCCCTTTCTATACCCCCAAAATAAACACTTAAATCATTTAAGCAATTAGTAAAAGTTTCCTCAGAGTATAAATTAAAACATGGTATAAAAGAGGCGCATCACATTATCATCGAAACGAAACATAAATAATACCTGCTCATAAAGATATGTAACAAAAGGGGTAAATCTCAACTAAAAACAAAGCATATCGCTTAAAACCCACATATCAATATTTAGAATAAAGAGGAAACATCTAAACATTGAAATCACTTCATTGACATAAGCATTCTATACAACATTTAGACTTATTCAATTCATCAGTTAAGTTCACCAAAACATTCAACAACAGATACATACGCAGATGTATCACAAAAGAATAAAAACAATTCCTAACTACCCAGTGTTACATATCAGAGCCATCTGACCAAAAGACATGAAGACTCGCTTCACAAAAGACCTCCAGCATCCTACTCTGCAATGCCTCATAGAGCATTATAAAATAGCAGAAGGGTGAGAAACATTATCATAACAATCAATGCATAAAATTATATATACTATAAAACACAATTATAACATACACGAAATTCACATTTCTCACCACAACTTGTTACAACACATCACAATGTACACGTACATAATCAATCACATTCACAAATTCATGCTTCACAATTCATAGCATTTCACTTAAACATTTACAATTATGTTCATTTCACCAAAACATCATATAAGGATGATAATGTAACTCATAAAGACCGACTCACGACTCTATGCAGATGCAAATGCGGTACCAACTCGTTCAATAGGTTCAACTGAAGAACTAAAATGGAACCATCGCTCGTTACTGAAGTACCTCCCCGTCAGGCCTACGATGTTCACCCATCGCTCACACCCCACATGGGCACACGATGTTTCAGGATTGCTCATACCCCACACGGGCACACAATCCGGTTGCTCACACCCCACAACGGCACACAACTGTTCTGCATATTCTCCACGGAATTAAAATAAACCATCGCTCACACCCCACAAGGGCACACGATCGTTTCTGCAGATCCTCCTAGGGATCAAAGTAACTAAACCATCGCTCACACCCCACAAGGGCACACGAGGTTTCTGCAGATCCTACGCGGGATCAGACACACAAGAATGCAATCATGATGCTACACATGCAACACGACTCTAAACACTCTTAAATGCACACATGTTTACAAACATATTCGAGCATTCTTCACATCATACAAGTACATACAATTATGCACATTCACATCAATATCACCATGCAATTCTATTTAATTCGAACAATTGCACAAAATTTCCAAACGGCCACATACACATTCCATAATTCATAATCTAGGATTCGCGCCATACGGCTACCCACAGCACGACATAGCTCAGCATGATCGATGACTCGAGCAAGAAAATAATCAAAGTTAAGTCGGAAACCCGACCTCGTATGGAAACATTAAAGAAAACACAACCTGCCACGTTCACCACCCTGTTCGCTTAGCGAGCTCCTAGCGAGTATTCGCTACTTGTTCGCCTAGCAAATAAGCTCGTGAAGGCAAACAGAAGCCTCTGACTTCGTTCGCTACCTCGCTCACTCAGCGAACCCCTAGCGAACCTTAGCTACCCCCATTCTCTACCAACGAACACCACAACATGCATTTTGTCCAAGTCTGGGACCATTCGCTACCTATTTGCTACTCCTACTACTACTACTACCATGACTACTACTACTCCAACTACTCCTACTACTCCTACTCCTACTCCTACTCCTACTCCTACTACTCCTTCTCCTTCTCCTTCTCCTTCTCCTAGTCCTACTACTCTTTCTCCTTCCCCTTCTCCTTCTCTCCTTCTCCTTCTCCTTCTCCTACTACATCTCCTACTCATCCTCCTACTACTACTTCTCCTTCTCTCCTTCTGCTTCTTCTTCCACTTCTTCTTCTTCTCACTCTCCTTCTCCTTCTCCTTCTCCTTCTTCTTCTTCTTTGTTGCACCCTAAATTTTGACCCCTTAGATTCTCATTGTCATCTTTGGAGCATACTCATAAATTTTCTAACCCTAACCCAATGCAAGTTTGGCTTTGTCAAGTTACAGATGAATCAGGGTTGTGTACAGTCAAATCAAAACTTCAGGATTTGTGCTCAATCAAAGTTTTAGGCTAATTCAGTCATGAAACAAGATCAAGGGTATCATATGATAGCAATTGAAAATCCAATTTGAGGTTGTTACCCCAGAATCAAGAACAGTACATTTCAGGGCACCCGATTAGGGTTTTTGGTGTTGTAAGGTGTTTTAATGGTGAGATTATGATCCATGAAGTTCATATAGATTAATAAATTTCATTCAAGAAGTATCAAAGTCTCAGGAGGTCCAGAGTGTCAATAGGCGACTCGGTAGTCACCGATCGATCGTACGGTTGAACGAAAAGTCAATTCTTCAAATTTAAGGAATTGGACTTCAAAGTGTGAATAAAAAATGATCCTTATGTTATATTGCAATTGCGTATCAATTTTCATGACCATTGGATCAAGGATGAAGGAGTAATCGAAAAATTGGGAAATTAGGGTTTTGAAAGGGGCTAAACCCTAACTCCTTAACCACACATCCAAATGAGTTGGTTCAAAGCACATTGGAAAGCTCTTTACAAGTCCCACAAAAGTCCCTAAGTGGTCCGTGATCAGAAAATGCATAGATTTGGAGTTATGATCAAATTCATTTCAAGAAGGGAAAAAGACTTAGAGAAATTTCACTTTTAAGCTCATTTTTTAGCAACTTTGAGAGACTTTTTGGCCAAGTTCCTTTAGGAATTTGAAACTCATGAAAACATGAATGTTTTAGAGCTACTACTCCTACTACTCCTACTCCTACTCCTACTCCTACTACTCCTCATACTCCTCCTCCCACTACTCCTACTACTCCTACTACTCCTACTACTCCTTCTCCTCCTCCTCCTCCTTGTTGCACCCCAAAATTTGCTCGACCTTTTCATACCTGGTTTATGTTTCATTGCATTATCAGTTGCATAGTTATATCATTTGCATATCATGGTATCATTCATATAGCAGGGGATCAAGTGTGATTCTTCTCAAGAGAAGCCTAGCAAGAGGTCTCATTCAAGATTGAGAAGTTATCAAAGTCATCAGAAGGTGGTTTGAGTGCCTAAGGGTTTAGATGTTTGAGTGTGAATCTTCTCCTAACTTGAGGATCAACTGAAGACCATCAAAGGGTTGTGAAGTGTTGAATGAGAGAAGAGGATGTGTATGGAGCTCATAGAATTCCTAGAGAGCCATAGGAGAGCTTAATCAAGTCATTGTGTCAAATACAAGAGTCACAGTTGAAGTGCAAGCAATTAGGGTTTCATCTGGGTTAATTCTAGGTCAATTGTGCAATTGAAGGGTATCAAGGCCTACTTTTAGGTCATGGAGTTCATGAAAAGATATGATAAGACATTTGTGGTGTTGTTCCAAGATCAAATCAAGAAGAGTCAAGAGTGTGGGAAGTAGCTAAATTAGGGTTTCAGTGTAAAATCCCCTATTTAGTTCCTAACTTCATGACCACATAAGTCAAGATACAAGTTTCAAATGGATCTTTGGCCAACATGAAACATGTATAGCATCTAAATAACTTTAGTTTGAGTACTATAAGTCTTTAAGGGGATTTATAGAACTCAAGTTATGACCCAGACAAGTTACAAGTCCTCAGGGGCCACTGAAATTTGTCTGTGAAAATCATATGACTTCAAAGCTATTTTTGACCTAGAAGGAGGTTTCATATGAACTTTTGGCCAACATGAAAGTTTTTCCTAATGATCTTAGATTTCTAAATTATACTAGAAGTCTTCCATATGATTTTTAGAACTCAGGTTATGAGGTTTACAAGTCAGGGGTATTTTGGGAATGTGAGATTAGAGGTAATTTTCAATCATAGGCCAAAATCTCCAACTTGCACTTGTCAAATGCAATTTTGTTCAAGATGAAAGTTGTTCAAAATGTGGTTTTTAGGCTATCCAAGAGGTCATGATGGATTTATTAAGCTCATAGCAAGACTTGGTTTGAAATGGTTTCAAAAGGGGAAATTTTCAAATGAATTAAGGAGGGAAAATGCCAATTTTGAGTTATAGGACCAAAACATGTCGAGTAACTACATTTTTTTAATGGAAATTGAATTTTAGACACTTTGGACTTACCAGAATTTTGAGTTTAGACCAAGTTTCATGAGGTGTCTTGTAGTTGCTTCAAATGCAAGTTACATAGCCAATTCATTTTACAATGCAATTCAGGTTGTGCTATTAATCCAATTTCACTCTAAAATCAATTTGCAAGCTGATAGAACCTTCTAGAGCAAGTGACACAGCCTGAAATCGTGACTGTTATATTGGATTTCAAGGAAAAATTAGAAATTGCAATTGGCTGGATTGGGCTTCAAACACACTTCAAAAGCCCATAAAAACATTCTATATATTCATTGCAGTGAATTCAGAGTGGTTTTGGCTTTCATTTTGGGGAAGAACACTGAAGTTGCAGTTGAGTTTTCAAGAGGAGCAAGTGAAATCGTGTTTTGAGTTCTAGGATGATTCAGAGCAAATTGAAGCTTACAACATCTTTCTCTTGTATCATTGAATGATTCTGGAAAGTTTTGGAGGAAGAATCAAACTCTAAGCACCTTTGTTACTAGATCTACAACAGGTTAGTAACTTTCAAAATTCCACATGAATTAGCATGATGTAGTTATATTTGAACTTGTGGTTAGGATCTAGACAAGTTGTAGATCGTTTTAGGATCAATTTGGAAGCATTTGGTGATGATTGATCATGACACAGCATTTCTGTTTTGATTCGAATCTCTTGATTCATGGAGAGTTAGAGCAATCTAGATAGATCAGAGTGATGTATGTGACATGAGGACGAATTCTATAGCCTTAGATTTGCAATTGATGATGATTGATCTAGATGTATGGTCTGAACATTGCTTCGAATTTTGAAATCTATGGAGAGTTAGAGCATATGGATAGGAGATTTGAATTCCTGATGAAATTTGGAGTGAGATTGGTATGAGGTTTGGAGTTTCTGGACACCTGTAACCACCTGCTCGCCAGAGAAGACAACCAGAGTCTTCTCCGGCCACCATCCTTGATCTCCACTCAGGCCAGCCTGTGAGTTGGAGAAGATGAGTCCATAGCCATCAGATCTTGCCTTTGACCTTGACTGACCACCAAATCCAATGGTTGTGTTTTAATCTGAGAAGTGAGATTTTTAATTCAAAACGCAGGCGTTTCATTTAAGGAGGTGGCATGCCCTCAGCGCTTGGATCAGTGGACTAGTCTCCTCATCTTGTGGCTCACGTTTTATTTCAGGGTTTTATTTTCTTTTATTCATTTTGTTTTATTTTAAATGCTTTATTGATTCAAAAAATCACAATAAATTCAATTTTGATCCAAAAATTATTTTAAAAATATCTCCATGATCTTCAGAGAATTTGTGATTTTCTGAAATCAATAAAATGCATTTTCATGAATTTTTCATTTTAATTTTATTTTTCTTATTTTGTTTAATTCTTTTAATTTTGCATATTTGACTATCTATTTTGTTGAATTTTGTTCTTCCAATTGGTGATGATTTTGGCTTTGATTTTTTAGTATGTTTTAGGGTGGATCTTCATATTCCCTTAGGATTTTTGTTGGAATTTTAGAACAAATTTAGGTTCTGTTTTAGGTGTTGAGATTAGATCCTTCCAAAACTTGTGGATTACCTTGATACCTTCCAATCTAGAAATTATTTAGGTGACTTAGAAGTTGAAGATGAAGTTTGGAGTGTGCTTGCTAGAGCTTGAAGATGAAGTTTGATGAATCTTGAATGTAGAAGCTAGCTTGAAGATGAAGTCTTTTGCTGTCAACTTTGCTGTCAAGAGGATTTGTTGTTTAGAGCTACTGCTGCTGTCTGAAGTTGATGTCTGTTGAAGACCATTGCTGTGCTTGGGTTGCTTTCTCTTCTTCTTTTCTTTTGTTGTTTTGTCTGTTTGCTTGTGTTAATTACCTTTAGGTTTGAGGTGGAACTTGTCTCCTCTTGCCTGTTGTTTTCTCCCTTGCCTCACTTGTACTGTTGCATAGCATGCATTTTACTGTTTACTGCTTGTTTTCTTTTTCTGTTTCCCTTAGGATCTCTGATTTCCTCTGTGCAAGAGAGAATTATGACAGACATTAGGTTTTGACCCATGCATGATAACTGTAGGTAGATTCCCCTTTCTACCATAGTTTTAGGGTGTCTTTCTCTTCTCATCTCAAAACAATTCAAAAACACAGTAATAAGGTTAATTGAAGGCATGCGTTACGAGCCTTAAGCTATCTGGGAAAAGGTTGGTGGAGGGTCTCCCTCCAGTAACCTGGATGTTAGTGTGGTAACCTTCGGGTGACATACGAAGCGTTCACTCCTGGGTCATAGTCTCTAGTGCGACTGAGATTGCAAACATCCTAAAAAACAGTTCTTTCGTAAAAAACTAAAACAAACATTCAAACTCTATTTTTGTTCTCTTGGACCTTTAATCAGGAAAACCCTTCCTTAAGGAGATAAAAAACTGTCAGACAAGCTTGTGTCTTCCGTAGCCCGAACTACGTTTGCTCTGATTTTCATGCCGTATGAACGTACGTAGGCACGAGATGCGACATCTCGGTGAGCAACCTTCCCCCATAACCCGTAAATAGGCGAACTACGTTGACTCTGATTTCTCGTTCCAGACGGGAATACGTAGGCATAAAGTGCGATACATTGCCGAGTCATTTTCCTTTCTTTTTAACCCAGACCTTTAGAATAGATAGAATAACATACCCTAGATAGAAAACAAGCGTGGATCCCGTCGAGTACGACGGACGTGAGGGGTGCAAATACCTTCCCCTTGCGTAACAAACTCCCGAATCCAGGATATGGTTGCGATGACCATTCCTTTCCCTCTTTGCGTTAGGTTTACTCTGAGCGTTTCCTTTCCCTCTTGTGGGATAAATAACGCACGGTGGCTAATTTTCTGTCATAGCCGGCGCCGATTTTCGCAGTACCGACACTCCTACTACTCCTACTACTACTACTACTACTACTCCTACTACTCCAACTACTCCTACTCCTACTCCTACTACTCCTTCCCCTTCTCCTTCTCCTACTCCTACTACTCCTTCTCATTCCCCTTCTCCTTCTCTCCTTCTCCTTCTCCTTCTCCTACTACTTCTCCTACTCCTCCTCCTACAGTTTCTTCTCCTTCTACTTCTTTTCCTTCTTCTTCTTCTACTCCTCCTCCTTCTTCTCCTTCTACTCCTCCTCCTTCTTCTCCTTCTTCTTCTTCTTCTTCTTCTTCTCCTGCGTCTCCTTCTTCCTCTTCTACTTCTCCTCCTCCTCCTCCTACTCCTACTACTCCTCCTCCTCCTACTACTACTACTACTCCTCCTCCTACTACTACTACTACGACTACTACTCCTACTACTCCTACTACTTCTACTACTCCTACTCTTACTACTCCTTCTCCTTCTCATACTCCTACTACTCCTTCTCCTTCTCTCCTTCTCCTTCTCCTTCTCCTACTACTTCTCCTACTCCTCTTCCTATTACTACTTCTTCTCCTTCTTCTTCTTCTCCTACTCCTACATCTACTCCTACTCCTACTCCTTCTACATCCCCTTCTCCTTCTCCTTCTTCTTCATCATCTTCTTCTTCTTCTTCTTCTTCTTCTCCTCCTTGTTATTCTTCTTCTACTTCTCCTCCTCCTCCTCCTACTACTCCTACTACTCCTACTACTCCTACTACGCCTACTCCTCCTCCTCCTCCTCCTCCTACTACTACTACTACTATTCCTACTACGCCTACTCCTACTCCTACTCCTACTACTCGTTATCCTTCTCCTTCTCCTTCTCCTTCTCCTCCTCCTCCTACTACTACTACTACTACTACTACTACTCCTACTCCTACTACTCCTACTCCTACTCCTACTCCTACTACTCCTTCTCCTTCTCCTTCTCCTTCTCCTACTCCTACAACTCCTTCTCCTCCCCCTTCTCCTTCTCTCCTTCTCCTTCTCCTTCTCCTACTACTTCTCCTACTCCTACTCCTACTACTACTTCTTCTCCTTCTTCTTCTTCTCCTACTCCTACTCCTACTCCTACTCCTACTACTCATTCGCCTTCTCCTTCTCCTTCCCCTACACCTACTTCTCCTTCTCCTTCCCCTTCTCCTTCTCTCCTTCTCATTCTCCTTCTCCTACTACTTATCCTACTCCTCCTCCTACTACTACTTCTTCACCTTCTTCTTCTTCTCCTAATCCTACTCCTACTTCTACTCCTACTCCTACTCCTACTTCTTCTCTTACTCCTACTCCTTCTCCTTCTTCTTCTTCTTCTTCTTCATATTCTTCTTCTCATTCTTCTTCTTCTACTACTCCTCCTTCTTCACCTTCTACTCCTCCTCCTTCTTCTCCTTCTTCTTCTTCTTCTTCTTCTCCTTCTCCTTCTTCCTGTTCTACTTCTCCTCCTCCTCCTCCTACTCCTACTACTCCTACTACTCCTCCTCCTCCTCCTACTACTACTACTACTACTCCTCCTCCTCCTACTACTACTACTACTCCTACTACTCCTACTACTTCTACTACTCCTACTCTTACTACTTATTCTCCTTCTCATACTCCTACTACTCCTTCTCCTTCTCTCCTTCTCCTTCTCCTTCTCCTACTACTTCTCCTACTCCTCCTCCTATTACTACTTCTTATCCTTCTTCTTCTTCTCCTACTCCTACATCTACTCCTACTCCTTCTACATCCCCTTCTCCTTCTCCTTGTTCTTCTTCTTCTTCTTCTTCTTCTTCTTCTTCTTCTTCTTCTTCTTCTTCTTCTCCTTCTTCTTCTTCTTCTACTTCTCCTCCTCCTACTACTACTACTCCTACTACTCCTACTACGCCTACTCCTCCTCCTACTACTACTACTACTTCTACTACTACTACTACTACTACTACTACTATTCCTACTACTCCTACTCCTACTCCTACTCCTACTACTCCTTCTCCTTCTCCTTCTCCTTCTCCTTCTCCTTCTCCTGCTACTACTACTACTACTACTACTACTACTACTACTACTACTACTACTATTACTACTACTACTACTACTACTCCTACTACTCCTACTCCTACTCCTACTCCTACTACTTCTTCTCCTTCTCCTTCTGCTTCTCCTACTCCTACAACTCCTTCTCCTCCCCCTTCTCCTTCTCTCCTTCTCCTTCTCCTTCTCCTACTACTTCTCCTACTCCTCCTCCTCCTACTACTTCTTCTCCTTCTTCTTCTTCTCCTACTCCTTCTCCTACTCCTACTCCTTCTACTCATTCGCCTTCTCCTTCTCCTTCCCCTACACCTACTTCTCCTTCTCCTTCCCCTTCTCGTTCTCTCCTTCTCATTCTCCTTCTCCTACTACTTCTCCTCCTCCTCCTCCTCCTACTAATTCTTCACCTTCTTCTTCTTCTCCTAATCCTACTCCTACTTCTACTCCTACTCCTACTCCTACTTCTTCTCTTACTCCTACTCCTTCTCCTTCTTCTTCTTCTTCATATTCTTCTTCTCCTTCTTCTTCTTCTACTACTCCTCCTTCTTCACCTTCTACTCCTCCTCCTTCTTCTCCTTCTTCTTCTTCTTCTTCTTCTCCTTCTCCTTCTTCCTCTTCTACTTCTCCTCCTCCTACTCTTACTCCTACTACTCCTACTCCTCCTCCTCCTACTACTACTACTATTACTACTCCTCCTCCTCCTACTGCTACTACTACTACTCCTACTACTCCTACTACTTCTACTACTCCTAATCTTACTACTCCTTCTCCTTCTCATACTCCTACTACTCCTTCTCCTTCTCTCCTTCTCCTTCTCCTTCTCCTACTACTTCTCCTACTCCTCCTCCTATTACTACTTCTTCTCCTTCTTCTTCTTCTCCTACTCCTACATCTACTCCTACTCCTACTCCTACTCCTTCTACATCCCCTTCTCCTTCTCCTTCTTCTTCATCTTCTTCTTCTTCTTCTTCTTCTTCTTCTTCTTCTTCTTCTTCTTCTTCTTCTTCTCCTTGTTCTTCTTCTTCTACTTCTCCTCCTCCTCCTCCTACTACTCCTACTACTCCTACTACGCCTACTCCTACTCCTCCCCCTCCTCCTCCTCCTCCTACTACTACTACTACTACTACTATTCCTACTACTCCTACTCCTACTCCTACTCCTACTACTCCTTCTCCTTCTCCTTCTCCTTCTCCTTCTCCTACTACTACTACTACTACTACTACTACTACTACTCCTACTCCTACTACTCCTACTCCTACTCCTACTCCTACTCCTACTACTCCTTCTCCTTCTCCATCTCCTTCTCCTACTTCTACAACTCCTTCTCCTCCCCATTCGCCTTCTCTCCTTCTCCTTCTCCTTCTCCTACTACTTCTCCTCCTCCTCCTCCTCCTACTACTTCTTCTCCTTCTTCTTCTTCTCCTACTCCTACTCCTACTCCTACTCCTACTACTCCTTCTCCTTCTCCTTCTCCTTCTCCTACTCCTACTTCTCCTTCTCCTTCCCCTTCTCCTTCTCCTTCTCCTACTACTTCTCCTACTCCTCCTCCTACTACTACTTCTTCACCTTCTTCTTCTTCTCCTAATCCTACTCCTACTCCTACTCCTACTCCTACTCCTACTTCTTCTCTTACTCCTACTCCTACTCCTTCTTCTTCTTCTTCTTCATCTTCTTCTTCTCCTTCTTCTTCTTCTACTACTTCTCCTTCTTCACCTTCTACTCCTCCTCCTTCTTCTCCTTCTTCTTCTTCTTCTTCTCCTTCTCCTTTTTCCTCTTTTACTTCTCCTCCTCCTCCTCTTACTCTTACTACTCGTGCTAATCCTCCTCCTCCTCCTACTACTACTCCTCCTCCTCCTCTTCCTACTACTACTACTACTCCTACTACTCCTACTACTTCTACTACTCCTACTATTACTACTCCTTCTCCTTCTCATACTCCTACTACTCCTTCTCCTTCTCTCCTTCTCCTTCTTCTTCTCCTACTACTTCTCCTACTCCTCCTACTATTACTACTTCTTCTCCTTCTTCTTCTTCTACTCCTACATCTACTCCTACTCCTACTCCTACTCCTACTCCTCCTCCTTCTAGATCCCCTTCTCCTTCTCCTTCTTCATCATCATCATCATCATCTTCTTCTTCTTCTTCTTCTCCTTGTTCTTCTTCTTCTACTTCTCCTCCTCCTACTACTACTCCTACTACGCCTCCTCCTCCTACTACTACTACTCCAAATACTACTACTACTACTACTACTACTACTACTACTACTACTACTACTACTACTACTACTATTCCTACTACTCCTACTTCTACTCCTACTCCTACTACTCCTTCTCCTTCTCCTTCTCCTCCTCCTCCTCCTCCTCCTACTACTACTACTACTACTACTACTCCTACTCCTACTACTCCTACTCCTACTCGTACTCCTATTCCTACTACTCCTTCTCCTTCTCCTTCTCCTTCTCCTACTCCTACAACTCCTTCTCCACCCCCTTCTCCTTTTCTCCTTCTCCTTCTCCTACTACTTCTCCTACTCCTCCTCCTCCTACTACTTCTTCTCCTTCTTCTTCGTCTCCTACTCCTACTCCTACTCCTACTCCTACTACTCCTTCTCCTTCTCCTTCTCCTTCTCCTACTCCTACTTCTCCTTCCCCTTCTCCTTCTCTCCTTCTCATTCTCTTTCTCCTACTACTTCTCCTACTCCTCCTCCTCCTCCTACTTCTTCACCTTCTTCTTCTTCTCCTAATCCTACTCCTACTCCTACTCCTACTCCTACTCCTACTTCTTCTCTTACTCCTACTCCTTCTCCTTCTTCTTCTTCTTCTTCTTCTTCATCTTCTTCTTCTCCTTCTTCATCTTCTTCTACTACTCCTCCTTCTTCACCTTCTACTCCTCCTCCTTCTTCTCCTTCTTCTCCTTCTTCTACTACTCCTCCTTCTTCACCTTCTACTCCTCCTCCTTCTTCTTCTACTTCTCCTCCTACTACTACTACTACTCCCACTACTCCTACTCCTCCTCCTCCTCCTCCTCCTACTACTACTACTACTACTACTCCTACTACTCCTACTCCTAATCCTATTACTCATTCTCCTTCTCCTTCTCCTTCTCATACTCCTATTACTCCTTCTCCTTCCCGTTCTCCTTCTCTCCTTCCCCTTCTCCTACTCCTACTCCTACTCCTACTCCTACTCCTACTCCTACTCCTACTCCTTCTCCTTCTTCTTCTTCTTCTTCTTTTTCTTCTCCTTTTCCTTCTCCTTCTCCTTCTTCTTCTTCTTCTCCTTCTTCTTCTTCTCCTTCTTCTTCTCCTTCTTCTTCTCCTACTCCTACTTCTCCTTCTCCTTCTCCTACTCCTATTATTCCTTCTCCTTCTCTCCTTCTCCTTCTCCTTCTCCTACTACTTCTCCTACTTCTTCTCCTACTACTACTTCTTCTACTCCTACTCGTACTACTACTCCTACTCCTACTCCTACTCCTTCTCCTTCTTCTTCTTCTTCTTCTTCTTCTTCTCCTTTTCCTTCTCTTTCACCTTCTTCTTCTTCTTTTCCTTCTTCTTCTTCTTCTACTTCTTCTCCTTCTTCTTCTACTTCTCCTAATACTCCTTCTCCTTCTCCTACTCCTACTACTCCTTCTCATTCTCTCCTTCTCCTTCTCCTACTCATACTTCTTCTCCTTCTTCTTCTACCCCTACTCCTACTCCTACTCCTACTCCTAATCCTATTCCTTCTCATTCTCCTTCTCCTTCTCCTCCTCCTCCTCCTTCTTCTTCTACTCCTTCTCCTTCTTTTTCTACTACTCCTCCTCCTTCTTCTCGTTCTACTCCTCCTCCTTCTTCTCCTTCTTCTTCTTCTTCTACTTCTCCTCCTCCTCCTCCTCCTACTCCTACTACTCCTACTCCTCCTCCTCCTCCTCCTCCTACTCCTAATACTACTACTACTACTACTACAACTACTACTCCCACTACTCCTACTCCTACTACTCTTTCTCCTTCTCCTTCTCCTTCTCATACTCCTACTACTACTACTACTAATACTACTACTACTACTACTCCTACTCCTACTCCTACTCCTACTACTCCTTCTCCTTCTCCTTCTCCTTCTCCTACTCCTACTACTCCTTCTCCTTCCGCTTCTCCTTCTCTCCTTCTCCTTCTCCTACTACTTCTCCAACTCCTCCTCCTCCTACTACTTCTTCTCCTTCTTCTTCTTCTCCTACTGCTACTCCTAATCCTACTCCTACTCCTACTCCTACTTCTACTCCTACTCCTACTCCTACTCCTTCTCCTACTCCTACTCCTTCTCCTTCTTCTTCGTCTTCTTCTTCTTCTTTTTCTTCTTCTCTTTCTCCTTCTTCTTCTTCTTCTTCTTCTTCTTCTTCTTCTTCTTCTACTACTACTACTCCTCCTTCTCCTCCTTCTACTCCTCTTCCTTCTTCTCCTTCTTCTACTTCTTCTACTTCTCCTTCTTCTTCTTCTTCTACTTCTTCTCCTCCTCCTCCTACTACTCCTACTACTCATACTCCTCCTCCTCCTCCTCCTCCTCCTACTACTACTACTACTACTCCTATTACTACTACTCCTAATCCTATAACTCATTCTCCTTCTTCTTCTCCTTCTCCTACTCCTATTACTCCTTCTCCATCCCCTTCTCCTTCTCTCCTTCCCCTTCTCCTTCTCCTACTACTTCTCCTACTCCTCCTCCTACTACTACTTCTTCTACTCCTACTCCTACTCCTACTCCTACTCTCCTACTCCTACTCCTACACCTACTCCTTCTCTTTCTTCTTCTTCTTCTTCTTCTCCTTCTCCTTCTCCTTCTCCTTCTTCTTCTTCTTCTTTTTCTTCTTCTTCTTCTTCTTCATCTCCTTCTTCTTCTCCTTCTTCTTCTTCTACTCCGCCTCCTTCTTCTCCTTCTACTCCTCCTCCTTCTTCTACTACTTCTTCTTCTTCTTCTTCTCCTTCTCCTTCTTCTTCTTCTACCTCTCCTCCTCCACCCCCTACTACTACTACTCATACTCCTCCTCCTCCTAGTCTTGCTTTTTCTATTACTACTCCTACTATTACTACTACTACAACTACTCCTACTACTCCTACTCCTACTCCTACTACTCCTTCTCCTTCTCCTTCTCCTACTTCTACTACTCCTTCTCCTTCCCCTTCTCATTCTCTCCTTCTCCTTCTCCTTCTCGTACTACTTCTCCTACTCCTCCTCCTCCTCCTCCTACTACTACTACTACTACTACTACTACTACTACTACTCATACTACTCCTACTCCTACTCCTACTCCTACTCCTACTACTCCTCCTCCTTCTCCTTCTCCTTCACCTACTCCTACTACTCATTCTCCTTCCCTTTCTCCTTCTCCTACTATTTCTCCTACTCCTACTCCTAATACTACTTCTTCTCCGATTCCTACTCCTACTGCTACTCCTACTCCTTCTCCTATTCCTTCTTCTACTCCTTCTCCTTCTTCTTCTTTCCTTCTTCTCCTTCTTCTCCTCCTCCTCCTTCTTCTCCTTTTACTCCTCCTCCTTCTTCTCCTTCTTCTTTTTCTTCTTCTTCTTCTTCTTCTCCTTCTCCTTCTTCTTCTTCTACTTCTCCTCCTCCTCCTTCTCCTACTACCCCTACTTCTCCTACTACTCCTCCACCTCCTACTCCTACTACTAGTCCTACTACTACTACTACTACTACTACTACTACTACTACTACTACTACTACTACTACTTCTACTACCCATACTACGCCTTTTACTCCTTCTCCTTCTCTTTCTCCTTCTCCTACTCCTACTACTCCTTCTCCTTCCCCTTCTCCTTCTCTCCTTCTCCTTCTCCTTCTCTTACTACTTCTCCTACTCATCCTCCTACTACTACTTCTTCTCCTTCTTCTTCTACTCCTACTCCTACTCCTACTCCTACTCCTACTCCTACAACTACTCCTACTCCTTCTTCTATTTCTTCTTCTTCTTCTTCTTCTCCTTCTTCTTCTTCTTCTTCTTCTTCTTCTACTCCTCCTCCTTCTTCTCCTTCTACTCCTCCTCCTTCTTCTCCTTCTTCTTCTCCTTCTACTTCTCCTTCTTCTTCATCTATTTCTCCTCATCCTCCTCCTACTACTCCTACTACTCCTCCTCCTCCTACTACTACTACTACTACTACTCCTACTCCTACTACTACTACTACTACTACTCCTACTACTCCTACTAGTCCAACTACTCCTACTCCTACTACTCCTTCTCCTTCTTATTCCCCTACTCCTACTACTCCTTCTCCATCCCCTTCTCCTTCTCTCCTTCTCCTTCTCCTTCTCTTACTACTTCTCCTACTCCTACTCCTTCTCCTCCTCCTCCTCCTCCTACTACTACTACTACTACTCATACTACTCCTACTACTCCTACTCCTACTCCTACTCCTAATCCTTGTTGCACCCCAAAATTTGACCAACATTTATTTATCCATCAAGAGTTATATGATACTTTGAATCTAGCCAAGGAGGCTATTCAAATGATCAAAGGTTGATACCTTTGTCAGAGAACTCAAGAGATCCTCAGAGGAATTGGTTGAAACCAAGGCTGTGTGCTTCATAACTGGAGAGTTGTGGGAGCTTCTCAGATGATTCTGAGACTATGAGGATAGACTTGAAGCTTTGAGAAAGCATATGAGATGTATTGAAAGCCATCATGAAGCCTAGAGAGGTCATTATACAAGAATTCAGAAGATTCAACCATGAGTGGTAGAATTAGGGTTTGACTGGGTCAACCCTAGGTCAACTGATGATTTGGAGAGGGTTGAGACCTAATCCAAGAGCCATGTAATCATGGAATGATGCATTGAAATGTTATAAGGATGATTCCTAGACCAACTCATCATGATTGAGGAGTTTGAGAAGTTTCAAGCTAGGGTTTCTAAGGATTGACAGTGTAAAATCCCCTAGTTTGATCCCTATCTTCCAGGCAGTTTTAGCTCAAGATGTGATTGTCATCTCATCTTCCCCACAACATGAATTTTGAAGAGCTTGTTATTAGCTTTAATTTGAGTGGTAGAAGTCCTTGATAGAATTTGCAGAGCTCAAGTTATAGTTTTGACAAATTACAGGTCATCTGAGGTATGTGAATCTGGGTCCTTGAAAGTCACCCAACTTGCAGACAACTTTTGCCCTAGTAGGATGATTCCTATGGATTCTTGGTCAACATGAATGTTGAATAAAATCTTCTTAGCTTTCTAGAGAGTACTATAAGTCCTTGATAGGATTTTTAGAACTCAACTTATGGCTTTGACAAGCCAAGGGCATTTTGGTCATTTGGAAGTTATAGGTCATTTCAAGCATAAGGCCATATCTCCTACTTCCATGCTTCAAATGGAAAAATCTTCAACATCAAACTTGCTTAGAATGATGTTTTAAGGCTAGTAGAGAGGTCATGGGATGTTGAAAAGGCTCATATCAAAAAGTGATAAAAATGGCCTAAAAATGAGGCATAAGTTAATTCAAGTGAAGTTGAAAATCATAAATCATAAGCTATAAATCCAAACCATGTCATATGATAGGTCATTTTGACTCCAAATGACATTCTAAGAACAATGGTTCAGCCACAATTTTTATTTGAGGCTTGCATAATAGGGTTGCTTTGTAATTTGATTACTTGCATAATAAGATACCAAACCAAAACAAGGAAAAAGCTTAATAAACAAGGAAGACATGCATTGTATCTCATCCAAAATATCATGTGGGTATAAAATCAAGTTGGTTACCAAGATTACAAGGGTTTTTGCATGAGATGCCATACAAGGAGAAATGAAAATGCAAAATACCATGACATGAAAACTTAAAATTCTCATTGGATTGTTCTAGGAGGTTCTAGACTTTTCTAAACCTCTCTATATATCCATTGTGACTTGCATTAATTCAAGGTTGGTGTTGATTGTGGTAGAGAAGAGAGATTGAAATCAAAATTCCTCCATTGCAAATCATATTCAAACTTCATATTCTTCTTCATTGCAATCCATTCTTTTTTCACAAACCTTCTCCATACATATTTCTGAGTGTGTTCATGCTGAGTTGAGGTTCCATTGATGGAGAATTGAAGGTGCTCACATTGAAATTGCAAGGAAGAAAATCCCATTGGATCTTGAAGTACAAGCTTGCTACATCAAATCTTTTGCATACAGAAGCAGATTCATCATCTAGGGATCATTCTTGAAGTGTTACAAGGCTTGAATTGAAGAGTTTCATCACCTACCATTCCAAGAAGCCAGGTATGCAAAACCATTTCTACACCCTAATCTAGGCATGGCTAGGGTAAGTTATTAGTGTAGATCTATTAGAGACAATTAGGTGGTCATTTTTGATGAGTTTGAGACCAATTGGAGAAGTTTCATTCATGGAGGTGAATTCTTGATGGAGCTAGAACGTGTGATTTAGTGAGCTTTAATGCAAGGTTATTAGAGGATTTTAATCAGTGTAATATAAGGAGCATTTTGATACCAAGAAACATGAGTTTGGTTGAGGTCGAGTATTGGTCAGATTTTGAGGTTAGGATGGTTTCACATTCGGTTTGCATGATAGAGAGCTTTTTAATGTATTCCAATGCCATGGTTGTGTTCAGCGTGGAAAATAGGTCAAGATTGGTTTTTACACTTTGGAATTTGATGGAGGAATGAGTGCATACGATAGGGAGGAAGTTCCATGCATGGGATGTGTTTTAATGGTGGTTCAGAAACCCTAGCATTCTAAGGTTGAAGACGATCCTGTAACCGTTGATCGCGCGTTTGACTGTTGACTGAGAAGGAAATCCAACGCCCCAGATTCAAAGCGAAATTGGGGGGAATTCTGAGCGCGTATGAAACGCGGCGTTTCATTAAACGCCATTCTGGGCCTAGTGGATTTTATGATATTCCCACCCCCCATATGAAGCCCATCCTGATTTACATTGATATTCTTCGCTATTCGCACCGTGTTTTTAATGTTTTCCTTTTCATTTTATTTGATCTTCTGGTTTAACATTGGGCTTAAGTGACAATGCTAGCGCCACCCCCATATGAGGCCCAATTGCTTTTATAACTATATTCCCATGCTATCTGCACCGCCAGTCTTTCTTTTTTCTTTTGATTTATCAATTGCTTTTTCTGAATAAATGGGCCCAAGGCGCGTTGCTTTTCGTACCCCCATGTCTGGGCCCAAGCATAATTGAACTGCTCATTGTTACTATCTGCACCCATTCTCATCTTTTTCATTTTATTTTGACTCCAAATTTTCTCATACTTTAAAAAAATCATATTAAAATGGAAAATGAATATTTTTTAATGGGAGTTTTTTCTCCCTTTTCATATTTTTGTCTAGAAAAATATAAAATGAAAATATTTCTCATTCCATGCAGTTTAATATTTTTTGCATATTTTTCACTTTAATTGCTTTTTAATTCTTTTATATTGATGTATGAATTTGTAGAATTTAGTTTAGGTAGATCCCTTAGTATTTTTAGGTCAATATTTTTAGGGTAGTTAGATATATGTTTTAGGTTCCCCCTGGATTAATTCCATATTTTTGTGATAATTTTTAGGATAGTTTTGATTAGATAATTCTAGGTAGTGTAGAATTAGGTTAAAACTTCAACATAGGTCCATAATAACTTTAGATTTTGGGTTTTTAGGACAATTTAGACAATGGGGCACATATGGGTATTAAGGGTAGGTATGTAGGATCCCTTAGAAATTATATTAGGATTTAATATAGTAGTATGCTATTTTTAGTTGATTTTTGTATTGGTTGATTGTTTGTGTTGCCTTTAGGGCATGTTTGTTTAGTTTGCTTTGCTTTGTGAGCTTGGAAAGCTTGGTATCTCATCGTGGAGCATTGTGGAGCATACTAGAAGACTTGAAGATGCATTGAGGAGCTTGGGAGCTTGTTCTTCTTTTCTTTTTGTTTTGTTTTAGGGTTAGGGATTAGGAAGAGTTTAGATGTAGATAACTTCTTTCTCAAACATGGATGGTATCATTCACCTCCATTCCTCCCTATGATTCAAAGTCCTTCCATAGTATACACCTCTCTCCTTTGGAGGGATAAGTGACATACCTAGGAGGTAGAACTTTTGAGGGAACCATTCCTTTGATGTTGAACCCTTATAGGTCACCTTTGGTGATCAATAAGTAGTTCAATATCCCCCAGCTTATCCAGTAAGTGATTTTTCTCTGGTTTGATTGTGTTGAGCCTGAGCTTGAAGATGAAGAATTCATTGAAGAGTATTGAAGAGGATGAATCCTTGAGTATTGCCATTCCAGCTGAAGTTTGAAGAGCATGAAGATCAAGTTGATACTTGAAGATCCTTGAAGATTAGTTGAAGCCTGAAGGTGGAGCTGATCAAGAAGCTGAAGCTTAAGGGAGAAGATGAGTTGAAACTCATGTTGTAAGGTTGAAACCTGGAAAAGCAATTGATATTTGGCAAGAGTGATTGAAGTCTGAAGACTGAGTTGCTGTTGGAAAAGCTGAAGCTTGGAGTTGAGAGAGGAGTTGATCTGCTTTCCTTTTCTTTTCTGTATTGCTGTGTTTTGCTTGACTTGTCTGATGCATTAGAATAAGTCCAGATCTAGAATAGGTAGAATCTAGGAGCATGATTGCATTAGAGGTTGAGTTGCTCCCTCTGCTTGTACTGTTACTGTGTGGCTTTTCTTGCGGGTATTCGGTAGAGCCCAGCTCCCTTGCCCATGTGGTTTGTTTGCCTGATGGCATTTCCTTTCATTTTATCTGTATGATTGCAGTTTACTGTTTATTGCTTGATAGCATGTTGTTTATATTTCAGTATGATTACTGTTATTTCATTCTGGCTTGAGGTTGAGATGAGCTTGTGGAGGCTGAAGCCCCACACACATTTCCTCCCTCACTTGCATTGCATGCATTTTACTGTTAAGCTGATGCTTTGTCTGTTTTGGTGTATCATTGACATGATCCCTTAGGACTCTCATTTCCTTGGATAAGGATTTAATGATAGACTTTTAGGTTGAAACCTATGCATGACAACATCTAGGAGTTCCCTGTTCAAACCTCAACCATAGGATGAATCCATGGCATGACAACAGTAGGACTTGATAGTCTCCCTCCTAGTTGGGCCTGTTCTCTTCTCATCTCATAACAGTTTAAGATACAGTAATCATGAATGATTTCTTTCGTACGTTACGAGCCTTAAGCTATCTGAGAAAGGGTTGTGGGAGAGTTTCTTTTCCACAATCTGGATGTTTAGTATGGTACCCTTTGGGTGACATGCGACGCATTCACTCTCAGGTCATAGTCTCTGGTGCGGTTGAAATCGCAAACACAATAAAAAACACTTCTTTCGTAAAAGACAGGAAATAAACCGTAGTTTCCCGAACTACGTGAGCTCTGATCTCTCATGCCTGTTGAGAGTACGTAGGCACAAGATGGCGATGTCTTGGCGAGCTACCTTTCCCTATAACCCTTCGTAGGCCGAACTACGTTGACTCTGATTTCTCATTCTCTGATGAGAATACGTAGGCATAAAGTGTGACGCTTTGCCGAGTCATTTTCTTTTCTTTTTCAGCCAACCTTGATAGGTAGATAGAATAAAACCAACCCGTCCAAGTAAACCAACAAGCGAGGATCCCGTCGAGTACGACGGACGTGAGGGGTGCTAATACCTTCCCCTTGTCTTACCCTTTTTCGTTAGGTTTTTCCGATCGTTTCCTTTCCCGCTCTGAGGGATAAATAACGAAAGGTGGCGACTCTCCTTTCCCGCTCTGACCTCTCCGGTTCCCTATGAGAGTCAATCCTAACGCTTGTATCTTTACTTGTTAGGTTGCGTTTATTTATCGCATTTTACTTCTCGCACTTTGTTTCCCGCATTTTATTTCCAGTATAATATGATTATTTGTGCTGTTGTGGAATGGGAGTTCTGATGAGTGAGAAGCCAGACCCAGGCTTGAGTGCACCATAGACTTAGAGTGGAAATTAGTGGGCGCGTGCTTGCTTTGCAGGCACTAGTGTCTCATGAAATCCACGCTCAGACGAGGTTCATCCGGTTGGCTTCACTTTCAACCCTTTGGGTTGAGACGGTTGCTGGTTTGGTTGATTGTCGACTCTAGGGACCGATCATTTGTGATTCAGCTAAGTGAGGCCGCTTCATGAGCTGGTGATGCCACACCTTCTGGGTATCGTATCACCCCTCTTGAAAGTCTGTGACGCTGATGAACGCATAAGATGTCGTACCTTGAGTCAGTTTAGGTCCATACCTGTGAGTGGGATTGGGTTTATTGCAGGAAACCTTGACCTTCAGACTACCTGGTTTTCTTGACAGTGAATCAGTTGTGTTGGTACCAGGGTTTCTCAGTTGCAGATTTGTCTGTTCTTGATAGAGCAGGTTTTGATCAAAGGATCTTATCATCAAGTGTTTGTCTGTTCTTGATAAAGAAGGTTTTGATTAAAGGATCTTGTCATCAGGTGTATGTCTGTTCTTGATAGAGCAGGCTTTGATCAGAGGATCTTATCATCAGGTATATGTCTGTTCTTGATAGAGCAGGTTTTGATCAGAGGATCTTATCATCAGGTGTATGTCTGTTCTTGATAGAGCAGGTTTGGATCAGAGGATCTTATCATCAGATGTGTCTCTGTTCTTGATAGAGCAGGTTTTGATCAGAGTATTGTCATCAGTTGTTTGTTCTTGATAGAGCAGATTTTTGGGGTCTGAAGATCTCATCAGCAGATGTTGTTTGTTCTTGATAGAGCAGATTTTGAGTGGGGTCTGAAGACTTCATCAGCAACTGTATGTTTGTTCTTGATAGGGCAGATTTTTGATCAGGGGTCTGAAGACTTCATCAGCAGATATTTCTTGATCATACATCCGAGGTCTTTATCATCAGACTTTTGTTCTTGACAGAGCAGAATTATGATCCGGTGTATATGGTCCTATCAGATGGTTGTTCCCGACGGATCAAATTTGTTGTCCTACGCCGGGGTTTTCCTCTTATCAGTGGTTGTTCTTGACAGAGCAGCGTCATGGTTTTGTTGATACAAAATCTCCACAACAGCAGTTACCTGGATATATTATTGCATGACTGCATTTTGCATTAGTTCGCATATTCATTTTGCATTCCATTAGCAGGTGTCTGTGCTGCAGGCGCATTTCGTACCCTGATTCTGGTGTCTCGAGCAATATGAGATATTTTCTTCCATGAATGGATCCAGTCTTATCACTACATTGACACTATGTTGGCACGTTGACACCAGAATTAGGGGTGATCTCCTAAACGTACAGACACCCATGGCATTAGCATAATTCATCTTGCATGACAGAAGCCGGGGCTTGTCTTCTAATCCTTGTGTTTGCAGGTTTGAGCCAGAATCGAGCAACTCAGACTAATGGAGCAGGTACAAGCTGAGTTGGGGAAAATCCAAAGCCAGTTGGGGCAGGTCATGAATGACATACAGACAGTGCGCTTGGACCAGCAAGTACTCAGAGAAGAGAATCAGGAGCTGCAGAATCAGTTGAGCTTTCTCATGGGAGTGGTGAGAAGTATGCTAAAAAAGGATAGTGGTCAAGCACCCGAGGTGGAGACCAAAGTGCTTCCTCCATTGCCGTTAGTGCCACCTGTGCTGAAGCCAAGTGGACCTCATGGATCCTCTACACAGCATGAAGCTCAAGACCTGTCTCGTCAGCAGCCGCGCCAGGCATCTCAGAATAACCTTGAAGGTCATAATCAAAAAAAGAAGCTACTTGATAGAGCTGTGGACCCAATACCTATGAGTTATACCCAGCTGTTGCCACTGTTGGTTCAGAACCATGTTCTCAAGCTTTGGACTTTGGATCCACCAGATGACGTGTCATCAGACTTTGATCTCAGCACAAATTGTGATTTCCACTCAGGAGCACCAGGGCACCATGTTGAAACATGTAAGGCTTTCAAGAATAAGATTCAAGACCTTATTGACTCAAGGACAATTAGGTTTGTGCCGGACGGCATGAGAGCATCGGGAAAGTTTATCCCGTACCCTGCAGAAGAGGTGAATGATTCCACTCCTTTGCCTGAAGCTGAGAAAGATCTTGAATATGTCCCGCGACTTTTGGTGACTGAATCGCCTCGCTCGCAGTTTCTACCTGGATCAAGTTCAAGGACGCAAGCGCCTAAACAAGGGACTGTTTCCATTCAGAAACGACGACCTCTTGCTCCTTGGCGGAAAGAATACCAGCACCAGAATCGAAAGAGGCCTCGCAACAACCTGGAAAGAAGGAATGATCCCCTTCATCATGTTCCAATGCCACTAAGCCAGATTCTGCCATGTCTTATTCAGAGCTCGTTGGTGTATCCTAAAGATCTCAAGCCCGTGCCAGAGCCTTACCCTCCAGGGTACAATCCCCATGCTCAGTATGGTTACCATGGTGGATCTCTGGGGCATTCAACTGAAGATTGCAAGGCTTTTCAGGCGAAAGTGCAACAGTTGATCGATAAAGGGTGCATTTCCTTTCCAGAAGGAGTTTTGGTTATGCGTGACAACCTCTCAGCTGTCTGAGCTCGCAGATTCAGAGGGTTATTTACAGAAGCCGGTGGTCCAGACAGGCAGACGTCCTCAGCATTGGCAGTCCTCGGACTTTTTATCATTTGCATTTGTAGTTTCTTTTCTGTTAGTTACTACTTGCTGTTAAACATTGTTTGTTTCGAATGGTAATGTTAATAAAGTGACTATGCATTTTTCTGAATTAATCATGTCGTTGTCACTCATTTACTGCATTGCACTGACACTTGCATTTTATTCACTCCAATTTATCACTATGATTAACAAAGATTGGAGGGAGGATGATGAAACTAAATACTCATAAGCGATGATCGTATGCTTTCAGATAAAACCTTGCCGATGACGTACAAGGCATTGTTTTAAATCCCCTAAACACCGGAGAGATAAGGAAGAGAATCCCTTGTTAACCACTTCGAGCCGAGAAGTAGGAGTTTTTTTTTTCTCGGACTTTTAAACCCTCACATCTTAACCCGGGGCAGGGTAGTTGTCAGTTAGCTTGACCGAGCAGTCAAGTCTTATAGAGGAGTGTTGTCTTTCGAGGACCAATCACATCGTATTCCTCTCCAGAGATCGTACCTCATCAACCACAATGGTTAAACCTCACCAATCAGGAGTGAGACAGTTACAAGCCTCTCGGATAAATCCAGACAGCCAGTGTCGCACGACTTGTTCCAAGGAAAAGAAAAAGGAATCAGAAAGCCCGCTAAGTAAAAGAAAAGAATAGCTGAAAAGCAAATACTTAGGAAAAAATCAGGGCATCCCGCTGGACTTCAAAAGAAAAATCGAAAAAAACTCTGAAGAGTCAGTCCAGGCAAAAATTAGGGAATCAAAAGAATGAAAAAGAAAGGATATAAAAAGAAAAATCCTCAAACAAGGACAAAGTCGTGTGGATACTGACACCGAAACGAAAGAGGAGTAACAGACACTCCGAAAACCTTGTGAATTCTTTAACCAGTTGTTCCCAATATTCAACATACCTCTCGAAGAGGCAAGCGCTCGACCCAAGTTAACTGAACTTTAGGATCGGAGATCATCACGTAGAAGGGGTGGGTACAAATCATAATTTGAGCCAAATATCCTTTGTTTCACGAACCGTGAACCCGACCACGATACAACCCTTAAAAGACCTAATTGAGGCAGGGTTTATTCTGAAAGCGCATTGCGATAAGGTTGAGTAACCTGACTCCTACATGATTTGCTAATCATATCCTTATTGTATTTTTCACTGATCGAATCAGCACTACGTTTAAACCCTTTGGTTCATTCGTCACTCACTAGCATGACACGTAAATGAGTGACAGTACATTTTTTCGAAATTTGCATGAACACTGCATTAAAATTACAATTCGTGAATAAACAATTTTAATTGCAGGTCAGTAATTAATACAAAGGAACTCCAACAGAGAATAGTCAATCAGGACCGAATCGTAGCAGTCTGGATCAGAACGGTATGTTATGAAACCCTGTGAATCCGGGGCATTGACTTCCTGTGAGTTTGGAATCAGTTTGTCTGAGGACAAATCCCGGAGTATCAGTTGATTATGGGGCAGTTTATGCAAGAAGCGGTTGATCGGAAGTGAATCTTCTCGAGACCCAATCAGGGGCAGTTATCCAGAATTCTTGCGATTTGAGGGCAGATCCCTCCAGTGTTCAATCAGAGCATGTTGAGTCGCTCATCGCTCGTTCAGGGGCAAACTACTTCAGAGATATTGAAGCCAACCATGTTGAGAGTTGATTAGTGGAGGATGAATCCTTCCGTCGTACAGATGTTGGGGCAAGCCATCTGAAGATTGTCTTGTTGCCAGCTGTTTTCTATTCAGAATAAATTATTCCCAAAAGTCGGATTGGGGCAAGTTGAATTGTACTGGGGCAAGTTGTTCAAATGAGTTTGTTCACCCTAGCAAGAATTGAGTGTTGGGGAATCGTGTCATTACCCTGCCAAAACCTGAGCCTTCTGAAGAAGCCTTGCTGTCATTGGATTGTTATCCTACAGCCTAACTTGTTACTCGGCTCCATGATTGGTAGTCTGTATTCCCTGTGTTGACGTTGTTGAACCAGGATTGTTTCTCAGCAGAGATGTACAGTTTGAGATTGTTTCCCCTGTGCAGTTTGAGACTGCAGCAAATTGAGATGGCATTTATCCCTTATCAGAGTAGGGTCAAGATTAGCCTCAGTAGGGCGGGATTGATATCCCCGGCAGAGTATGGCCATCCCAAGCATTGAACGTTGATTAGCCTGATGTGCTATTTTCCCAAGTAGGTTGAGACTGAAGCTTTCCCTGACCGGCAGATTTGGGTTTATTTCCCCAGCAGTGGGACTGATGCAATGTTGTATCCCCACAGAGTCCGAGTGTGACTCCCTTTCCCTCCGAGTCTAGGTCATTGACTCATTCCTCAAGAAGAGGTCGACGGTGATTCCCTCATTGAGTAATCTCTAGACGGGTAGAGTTTGATGTCAGCCAGAGAAGAGTTATTTCTCAGCAGATTGCTTCGTACCCTATAAGGACTTAGGGTGTTCAAAAAAGACCGTTCAGGGTTGTTTTCCTCGGTGAAGTGAGATTCGAGTTCAGTGGTCGATTGTTATCTTCCACAGATGTCAGAGGTGTTTCCTTGATAGGATCAGTACATCTCCAACAGAGTTGTACAATAAGTAGCTAAGGATTGACATCCCCAGCAGTGTTGATACACAGGTATTCCTCATCAGACTTGATATTCTAGCAAGTGTTACCCAGAAGGGTCAGTCTCTGTAAGGTGTAGCATATTCCAGACAGTGCGCCGTGCGCATCCTTGAAGCAGGATGATTCCTCCTTCTCCAGCAGAGTTCAGTGGCCTCTCCCCGCAGAGTCTGAACACAAGATAGTGAGCATTGATATGTCTCCCCAGGCAGAGATGATTCTCTTCCCCAAGCAGATGCATCCTGAAGGAACGTCGCCCCCTCAACTGAGTCACGCGCTGAAGCATGATTTTTTCCCCCCGCACCGGGTCACAAGTCCAAGTTTCATAGAAATGTTCGGGCGCCGAAGCTCGTGTCCATCCCCCAGCACCGGGTCACAAGTGTAGGTTTCATAGAAGGGTTCGGGTGTCGAAGCTCATGTTTTCCCCCAGCGTCGGGTCACAAGTGCAAGTTTCATAGAAATGTTCGGGCGCCGAAGCTCGTGTTCTCCCCCCGCACCGGGTCACAAGTGCAGGTTTCGTAGGAAACTGTTCGTACGCTGAAGTATGCAACAACTGATGGTGCCAGACTGAAGTCTCCAGCGGAATTGATATTCCCCACCAGAGTAGTACTCTCTCCCGAAGTCAGATGATTCCCTCTTCCCCAGTAGAGTGTTTGAACAGCTGATGTTGTATTCCCCTGCAGAGTTGTACTGTCCCCCGAAGTCGGATGATTCCTTCTTCCCCAGCGGAATTGAAATTCCTCATCAGAGTTGTACTCTCCAGTGAAGTAGAATGATTCCTCCTTCCCCGGCTGAGTCCGCAAACCCCCAAGAGAGCCGAAACCTTGGAAGCAGTCGGGACCATGAGTGGTTTTCCCTAGCAGAGCGTTGAACAGCTGGTGCTGTATTTCCATCAGAGTCGTACTCTCTCCAGCGAAGCAGAATGAATTCTTCTTCCCTAGCCGAGTTTGCATGATCTCCGAGAGAGCCGAATCCTTGGAAATTGATCAGACCATGATTGGTTTTTCCCCAGTGGAAGTGTTGAGCAGCTGAAGTTGTTTCCCCGCAGAGTTATCATCCCCAGAAGAGTAGCCGAGACGGCCACGCAGTTTATTCTCGCGATTGACATCGCTTTCCCTCAGCAGATCCAGGTTCTCGTAGAGCTTCGTTCCCCTGCAGTATTCAACTGAAGTTGTTTCCCCCGTAGCAGTCAACTGAAGTTGTGTCCCCTGTGGAGTCCAATTGATATTGGCGTGATCATGTTCTCCTCAGCAGGATGATTCCTCTATCTGAGCAGTTCTTTCTCCTTGACAGGAGGATTTCCCCCTCGACATTTATTTTGCTGATGGGATCGCATCATTGTGCATGATTGCATAGCATTTACCATAAACGCATATCATTTCCACCGTGTGGAGCATGGCGCCGAAGCATATGCATAATAAACATTATCTAGGTTGTTACCGTTCTTGTTCTGCAGGTGTTCCGCCGAAGGATCAGTTGCTCAGGATGATTCCTGACATTCTCCCCAACGAAGTCGCTTGCTCCAGGTGATTCTTAAGACCCTAGTGCAGTCCCCAGAGTCGCTTGCTCAAGATGATTCTTGAGATCCCCAGCGAAGTCTTTGGTTCAAGATGATTCTAGAATTCCTCAGTCGGGTCGTTTTCTTAAGATGATTCTTAAAGCTCCCCAGTGCAGTCCCCAGCGAAGGTTGCCCAGGATGATCCCTGAAGCCCCAAGAGAGCCGAATCCTTGGAAGCTGTTCAAGCCATGATTAGCTTGTCCCCGGCAAGAGTTGCCCCGGATGATTCCGGAATCCCCAACAGAGTGTTCGCTCAGAATGGTTATCGGTTCAAGATGATTCTTGAAGGTCCCCGGCAGAGTTATTTGTTCAAGATGATTCTTGAAGTCCTCAGCAGAGTTGATTCCTCCAGAATGATTTCTGGACCCCCGGAGCGGAGTTACTTGATAGTTCTCCAGAATCCCAACGGCGAAGCGTCCTCCCCAGCAGGTTTTCCAACAGCGAAGTTGAAATCTCCTTTGAAGACTCCAAGACTGAAGTCTGACCGTGTTGATGAAGCAGTTATCTCAGCTAATGCGGAATGCCTGATGGCATGATCAACCCGATAGTCGAAGTCCGGTTGATGCCCGACAATTCCTTTGAATGCCTGATGGCATGATCAACCTGATGGTTGAAGTCTGGCTGGTGCCCGACGGTGTTCTTGGAATGCCTGATGGCTTGATCGACTATGTGTTACCGGTTACCGTGTGACCAATTCCCCAATGAAGTCTCTTCATCCTGACGGCGAGGTCAGATTATGGTTGTTTCCAGCGGCGATGTTGGATATTTGTCTTGACGGCGAGGTCAGACGATGTTGACGGCGAGGTCAGATTATGTTGAGTATTCGACGGCGATGTTGGGTGTTTCCCAGATTATGTTTGCTTCTGGCGGCGATGTCAGGTGATTCTCTAGTTCTCCAGCGGCGATGTTGGATATTTGTTTGTTTGACGGCGATGTCAGACTCTTTAGCTCCAGCGGCGATGTTGGATGTCTGTCTCTAGCGGCGATGTTGGATATTTGTTTGTTTGACGGCGATGTCAGACTCTTTAGCTCCAGCGACGATGTTGGATGTTTGTCTCCAGCGGCGATGTTGGATATTTTGGTTGTTTGACGGTGATGTCAGACTCTTTAGCTCCCCAGCAGAGATTATGTTTGTACGACGGCGATGTCGAGTGTCTCTCAGAGTTATGTTTGTTTATGATGGCGATGTCAGGCTCGCTATTTCTCCAGCGGCAATGTTGGGTATTTCGGTTGTCTGGCGGCGATGTCAGTTGATTTAGTTTTCCAGCGGCGATGTTGGGTGGTTCTCAGATCCTTTGTATCTCCAGCGGCGAGGTTGGACGGTTGTTTCTGGCGGCGATGTCAGTTGATCCAGTTTTCCAGCGGCGATGTTGGATGTTTGTTTCTAATGGCGATGTCAGATTATCCTTTAGTTCTCCAGCGGCGATGTTGGGTGCTTTTGTCAGGCTCTTTATCTTTCCAGCGGCGATGTGGGGTATTTTGGTTGTTCGACGGCGAAGTCAGATTATTTTGAGTTCTTCAGCGGCGATGCTGGATATATTTTGTTTGGTTCTGGCGGCGATGTCAGATGGTTCATCTTTTCTGACGGTGATGTTGGGTGTTCAGTTCTCCAGCGGCGATGTTGGGTATGTTGTTTCTGACGACGATGTTAGGTGATTTAGTCTCCCAGAGGCGATGTTGGGTGTTTTGGTTGTCTGATGACAATGTCAGAAGAATTGAATGTGGATAACTGACGGCAATGTCAGATCAGTATTTCTCCAGCTAGTTGTTGTGCAGCTATTATTCCAGTATTCGTGCAGTTGGAAAATTTCCAGGTTTACCGGTATTCAACCGTCTCGCACCTCGATTGGCTGAGAGCCGTTTGCTCCTCACCCAGTCAGGTTCAAGCCGTTTGAATAGGGGCAGCTGTTGCACCCCATAATTTGACCAACATTTATTTATCCATCAAGAGTTATATGATACTTTGAAGCTAGCCAAGGAGGCTATTCAAATTATCAAAGGTTGATACCTTTGTCAGAGAACTCAAGAGATCCTCAGAGGAATTGGTTGAAACCAAGGCTGTGTGCTTCATAACTAGAGAGTTGTGGGAGTTTCTCAGATGATTCTGATACTATGAGGATAGACTTGAAGCTTTGAGAAAGCATATGAGATGTCTTGAAAGCCATCATGAAGCCTAGAGAGGTCATTATACAAGAATTCAGAAGATTCAACCATGAGTGGTAGAATTAGGGTTTGACTGGGTCAACCCTAGGTCAACTGATGATTTGGAGAGGGTTGAGACCTAATCCAAGAGCCATGTAATCATGGAATGATGCATTGAAATGTTATAAGGATGATTCCTAGACCAACTCATCAGGATTGAGGAGTTTGAGAAGTTTCAAGCTAGGGTTTCTAAGGATTGACAGTGTAAAATCCCCTAGTTTGATCCCTATCTTCCAGGCAGTTTTGGCTCAAGATGTGATTGTCATCTCATCTTCCCCACAACATAAATGTTGTAGAGCTTGTTCTTAGCTTTAATTTGAGTGGTAGAAGTCCTTGATAGTATTTGCATAGCTCAAGTTATGGTTTTGACAAATTACAGGTCATCTGAGGTATGTGAATCTGGGTCTTAGAAAGTCACCCAACTTGCAGACAACTTTTGCCCTAGTAGGATGATTCCTATGGATTCTTGGTCAACATGAATGTTGAATAAAATCTTCTTAGCTTTCTAGAGAGTACTATAAGTCCTTGATAGGATTTTTAGAACTCAACTTATGGCTTTGACAAGCCAAGGGCATTTTGGTCATTTGGAAGTTATAGGTCATTTCAAGCATAAGGCCATATCTCCTACTTCCATGCTTCAAATGGAAAAATCTTCAACATCAAACTTGCTTAGAATGATGTTTTAAGGCTAGTAGGGAGGTCATGGGATGTTGAAAAGGCTCATATCAAAAAGTGATAAAAATGGCCTAAAAATGAGGCATAAGTTAATTCAAGTGAAGTTGAAAATCATAAATCATAAGCTATAAATCCAAACCATGTCATATGATAGGTCATTTTGACTCCAAATTACATTCTAAGAACAATGGTTCAGCCACAATTTTGATTTGAGGCTTGCATCATAGGGTTGCTTTGTAATTTGATTACTTGCATAATAAGATACCAAACCAAAACAAGGAAAAAGCTTAATAAACAAGGAAGACATGCATTGTATCTCATCCAAAATATCATGTGGGGATAAAATCAAGTTGGTTACCAAGATTACAAGGGTTTTTGCATGAGATGCCATATGAGGAGAAATGAAAATGCAAAATACCATGACATGAAAACTTGAAATTCTCATTGGATTGTTCTAGGAGGTTCTAGACTTTTCTAAACCTCTATATATATCCATTGTGACTTGCATTGATTCAAGGTTGGTGTTGATTGTGGTAGAGAAGAGAGATTGAAATCAAAATTCCTCCATTGCAAATCATATTCAAACTTCATATTCTTCTTCATTGCAATCCATTCTTTTTTCACAAACCTTCTCCATACATATTTCTGAGTGTGTTCATGCTGAGTTGAGGTTCCATTGATGGAGAATTGAAGGTGCTCACATTTAAATTGCAAGGAAGCAAATCCCATTGGATCTTGAAGTACAAGCTTGCTACATCAAATCTTTTGCATACAGAAGAAGATTCATCATCTAGGGATCATTCTTGAAGAGTTACAAGGCTTGAATTGAAGAGTTTCATCACCTACCATTCCAAGAAGCCAGGTATGCAAAACCATTTCTACACCCTAATCTAGGCATGGCTAGGGTAAGTTATTAGTGTAGATCTATTAGAGACAATTAGGTGGTCATTTTTGATGAGTTTGAGACCAATTGGAGAAGTTTCATTCATGGAGGTCAATTCTTGATGGAGCTAGAACGTGTGATTTAGTGAGTTTTAATGCAAGGTTATTAGAGGATTTTAAGCAATGTAATATAAGGAGCATTTTGATACCAAGAAACATGAGTTTGGTTGAGGTCGAGTATTGGTCAGATTTTGAGGTTAGGATGGTTTCACATTCGGTTTGCATGATAGAGAGATTTTCAATGTATTCCAATGCCATGGTTGTGTTCAACGTGGAAAATAGGTCAAGATTGGTTTTTACACTTTGGAATTTGATGGAGGAATGAGTGCATACGATAGGGAGGAAGTTCCATGCATGGGATGTGTTTTAATGGTGGTTCAGAAACCCTAGCATTCCAAGGTTGAAGACGATCCTGTAACCGTTGATCGCGCGTTTGACTGTTGACTGAGAAGGAAATCCAATGCCCTAGATTCAAAGCGAAATTGGAGGGAATTCTGAGCGCGTATGAAACGCGGCGTTTCATTAAACGCCATTCTGGGCCTAGTGGATTTTATGATATTCCCACCCCCCATATGAAGCCCATCCTGATTTACATTGATATTCTTCGCTATTCGCACCGTGTTTTTAATGTTTTCCTTTTCATTTTATTTGATTTTCTGGTTTAACATTGGGCTTAAGTGACAATGCTAGCGCCACCCCCATATGAGGCCCAATTGCTTTTATAACTATATTCCCATGCTATCTGCACCGCCAGTCTTTCTTTTTTCTTTTGATTTATCAATTGCTTTTTCTGAATAAATGGGCCCAAGGCGCGTTTCTTTTCATACCCCCATGTCTGGGCCCAAGCATAATTGAACTGCTCATTGTTACTATCTGCACCCATTCTCATCTTTTTCATTTTATTTTCACTCCAAATTTTCTCATACTTTAAAAAAATCATATTAAAATGGAAAATGAATATTTTTTAATGGGAGTTTTTTCTCCCTTTTCATATTTTTGTCTAGAAAAATATAAAATGAAAATATTTCTCATTCCATGCATTTTAATATTTTTTGCATATTTTTCACTTTAATTGCTTTTTAATTCTTTTATATTGATGTATGAATTTGTAGAATTTAGTTTAGGTAGATCCCTTAGTATTTTTAGGTCAATATTTTTAGGGTAGTTAGATATATGTTTTAGGTTCCCCCTGGATTAATTCCATATTTTTGTGATGATTTTTAGGATGGTTTTGATTAGATAATTCTAGGTAGTGTAGAATTAGGCTAAAACTTCAACATAGGTCCATAATAACTTTAGATTTTGGGTTTTTAGGTCAATTTAGACTATGGGGCATATATGGGTATTAAGGGTAGGTATGTAGGATCCCTTAGATATTATATTAGGATTTAATATAGTAGTATGCTATTTTTAGTTGATTTTTGTATTGGTTGATTGTTTGTGTTGCCTTTAGGGCATGTTTGTTTAGTTTGCTTTGCTTTGTGAGCTTGGAAAGCTTGGTATCTCATTGTGGAGCATTGTGGAGCATACTAGAAGACTTGGAGATGCATTGAGGAGCTTGGGAGCTTGTTCTTCTTTTCTTTTTGTTTTGTTTTAGGGTTAGGGATTAGGAAGAGTTTAGATGTAGATAACTTCTTTCTCAAACATGGATGGTATCATTCACCTCCATTCCTCCCTATGATTCAAAGTCCTTCCATAGTATACACCTCTCTCATTTGGAGGGATAAGTGACATACCTAGGAGGTAGAACTTTTGAGGGAACCATTCCTTTGATGTTGAACCCTTATAGGTCACCTTTGGTGATCAATAAGCAGTTCAATATCCCCCACCTTATCCAGTAAGTGATTTTTCTCTGGTTTGATTGTGTTGAGCCTGAGCTTGAAGATGAAGACTTCATTGAAGAGTATTGAAGAGGATGAATCCTTGAGTATTGCCATTCCAGCTGAAGTTTGAAGAGCATGAAGATCAAGTTGATACTTGAAGATCCCTGAAGATTAGTTGAAGCCTGAAGGTGGAGCTGATCAAGAAGCTGAAGCTTAAGGGAGAAGATGAGTTGAAACTCATGTTGTAGGGTTGAAACCTGGAAAAGCAATTGATATTTGGCAAGAGTGATTGAAGTCTGAAGACTGAGTTGCTGTTGGAAAAGCTGAAGCTTGGAGTTGAGAGAGGAGTTGATCTGCTTTCCTTTTCTTTTTCTGTATTGCTGTGTTTTGCTTGACTTGTCTTATGCATTAGAATAAGTCGATATCTAGAATAGGTAGAATCTAGGAGCATGATTGCATTAGAGGTTGAGTTGCTCCCTCTGCTTGTACTGTTACTGTGTGGCTTTGCTTGCGGGTATTCGGTAGAGCCCAGCTCCCTTGCCCATGTGGTTTGTTTGCCTGATGGCATTTCCTTTCATTTTATCTGTATGATTGCAGTTTACTGTTTATTGCTTGATAGCATGTTGTTTATATTTCAGTATGATTACTGTTATTTCATTCTGGCTTGAGGTTGAGATGAGCTTGTGGAGGCTGAAGCCCCACACACATTTCCTCCCTCACTTGCATTGCATGCATTTTACTGTTGAGCTGATGCTTTGTCTGTTTTGGTGTATCATTGACATGATCCCTTAGGACTCTCATTTCCTTGGATAAGGATTTGATGATAGACTTTTAGGTTGAAACCTATGCATGACAACATCTAGGAGTTCCCTGTTCAAACCTCAACAATAGGATGAATCCATGGCATGACAACAGTAGGACTTGATAGTCTCCCTCCTAGTTGGGCCTGTTCTCTTCTCATCTCAAAACAGTTTAAGATACAGTAATCATGAATGATTTCTTTCGTACGTTACGAGCCTTAAGCTATCTGAGAAAGGGTTGTGGGAGAGTTTCTTTTCCATAGTCTGGATGTTTAGTATGGTACCCTTTTGGTGACATGCGACGCATTCACTCTCAGGTCATAGTCTCTGGTGCGGCTGAAATCGCAAACACAATAAAAAACACTTCTTTCGTAAAAGACAGGAAATAAACCGTAGTTTCCCAAACTACGTGAGCTCTGATCTCTCATGCCTGTTGAGAGTACGTAGGCACAAGATGGTGATGTCTTGGCGAGCTACCTTTCCCCATAACCCTTCGTAGGCCGAACTACGTTGACTCTGATTTCTCATTCTTTGATGAGAATATGTAGGCATAAAGTGCGACGCTTTGCCGAGTCATTTTCTTTTCTTTTTCATCCAACCTTGATAGGTAGATAGAATAAAACCATCCCGTCCAAGTAAACCAACAAGCGAGGATCCCGTCGAGTACGACGGACGTGAGGGGTGCTAATACCTTCCCCTTGCGTAACCGACTCCCGAACCCAGACAACGGTTGCGATGACCTTGTCTTACCCTTTTTCGTTAGGTTTTTCCGATCGTTTCCTTTCCCGCTCTGAGGGATAAATAACGAAAGGTGGCGACTCTTCTGTTGTGTCGGCACCTTATTTTCGCGAAAGCGACACT
>OZ012739.1:266373554-266376054 GCA_963859935.3 Lathyrus sativus | reverse complement strand
CCTTCTCCTTCTCTTCTTCTTCTTCTTCTTCTTCTTCTTCTTTTCCTTCTTCTTCTTCTACTCCTCCTCCTTCTTCTCCTTCTACTCCTCCTCTTTCTTCTCCTCCTTCTTCTTCTTCTACTACTCCTTCTTTTTCTTCTTCTACTTCTCCTACTCGTCCTCCTACTACTCCTACTACTCCTAGTACTACTCCTCCTCCTCCTCCTACTACTACTACTACTACTACTCCTACTACTCCTACTACTCCTACTCCTACTACTCCTACTCCTACTACTCCTTTTCCTTCTCCTTCTCCTTCTCCTACACCTACTACTCCTTCTTCTTCCCCTTCTCCTTCTCTCATTCTCCTTCTCATTCTCCTACTACTTCTCCTACTTCTCCTCCTACTACTACTTCTTTTCCTTCTTCTTCTTATCTTTCTCCTTCTCCTTCTCCTTCTCCATCTCCTTCTCCTTCTTCTTCTTCTTCTTTTTCTCCTTCTTCTTCTTCTACTCCTCCTCCTTCTTCTCCTTCTACTAATCCTCCTTCTTCTCCTTCTTCTTCTTCTTCTTCTTCTGCTTCTCCTTCTTCTTCTTCTACTTCTCCTCCTCCTCCTCCTCCTACTCCTACTACTCCGACTCCTCCTCCTTCTCCTACTACTACTACTCCTACTACTCCTACTCCTACTCCTACTCCTACACCTACTACTCCTTCTCCTTCTCCTTCTTCTTCTCCTACTATTTCTCCTACTCCTCCTCCTCCTCCTACTTCTTCTCCTTCTTCTTCTTCTCCTTCTCCTACTCCTACTCCTACTCCTACTCCTACTCCTACTTATTCTCTTTCTCCTTCTCCTTCTTCTTCTCCTTCTCATTCTCCTTCTTCTTCTTCTTCTCCTTCTTCTTCTTCTAATCCTCCTCCTTCTTCTCCTTCTACTCCTCCTCCTTCTTCTCCTTCTTCTTCTTCTTCTTCTTCTTCTCTTACTTCTTCTTCGACTTCTTCTCCTCCTCCTCCTACTCCTCCTCCTCCTCCTCCTACTACTACTACTACTCCTCTCCTCCTCCTCCTACTACTACTACTACTACTCCTACTACTCCTTCTACACATACTCCTACTCCTACTCCTACTCATACTCTTACTACTCATTCTCCTTCTCCTTCTCCTTCTCCTACTCCTACTACTCCTTCTCCTTCCCTTTCTCCTTCTCTCCTTCTCCTTCTCCTTCTTCTTCTCCTACTACTTCTCCTACTCCTCTCCTTCTTCTTCTTCTTCTTCTTCTTCTTCTTCTTCTCTTCTCCTTCTTCTTCTTCTACTCCTCGTCCTTCTTTACTACTTCTTCTTCTTCTTCTTCTTCTTCTTCTTTCTTCTCTTCTTCTTCTTCTACTACTTCTCCTTCTTCTTCATCTACTTCTCCTCCTCCACCACCTCCTCCTCCTACTCCTATTCCTACTACTCCTTCTCCTTCTCCTTCTCCTTCTCCTATTACTCCTTCTCCTTCCCCTTCTCCATCTTTCATTCCCCTTCTCCTTCTCCTACTACTTCTCCTACTCCTCCTCCTACTACTACTTCTTCTCCTTCTGCTTCTTCTCCTACTCCTACACCTACTCCTACTCCTACTCCTACTCCTACTTCTTCTCCTTCTCTTTCTCCTTCTCTCCTTCTCCTTCTCATTCTCCTACAACTTCTCCTACTCCTCCTCCTACTACTACTTATTTTCCTTCTTCTTCTTCTCCTTCTCCTTCTCATTCTCCTTCTCCATCTCCTTCTCCTTCTTCTTCTTCTTCTTCTTCTCCTTCTTCTTCTTCTACTCCTCCTCCTTCTTCTCCTTCTACTCCTCCTCCTCTTCTCCTTCTTCTTCTTCTTCTTCTCCTTCTCCTTCTTCTTCTTCTACTTCTCCTCCTCCTCCTCCTACTACTCCTACTCCTCCTCCTCCTCCTCCTACTACTACTACTACCACTACTCCTACTACTACTACTCCTACTCCTACTCCTACTCCTACACCTACTACTCCTTCTCCTTCTCCTTCTCCTTCTCCTCCTACTTCTCCTACTCCTCCTACTACTACTACTTCTTCTACTTCTTCTTCTTCTCCTTCTCATACTCCTACTCCTACTCCTACTCCTACTTCTTCTCTATCTCCTTCTCCTTCTTCTTCTCCTTCTCCTTCTCCTTCAACTTCTTCTTCTTCTTCTCCTTCTTCTTCTTTACTCCTCCTCCTTCTTCTCCTTCTACTCCTCCTCCTTCTTCTCCTTCTTCTTCTTCTTCTTCTCTGACTTCTTCTTCGACTTCTCCTCCTCCTCCTCCTACACCTCCTCCTCCTCCTACTACTACTACTACTCCTCCTCCTACTACTACTACTACTAGTACTACTACTCCTACTACTCCTACTACACATACTCCTACTCCTACTCCTACTCCTACTCATACTCCTACTACTCATTCTCCTTCTCCTTCTCCTTCTCTTACTCCTACTACTCCTTCTCCTTCCCTTTCTCCTTCTCTCCTTCTCCTTCTCCTTGTTCTT